>JAVJIF010007860.1:0-175838 GCA_038442645.1 Agave tequilana
GTCCCCATCATGGTATCGAGAAGTGGCGCCAATGCCAGATTATATATGATGGGCTGGACTATCAAACTAAGACTCTCCTTGAAACCATGTGTCAAGGAGATTTCTTAAAAAGGATGAAGACCAGGGTTGGGATCTCTTTGAGGCTCTAGCGGAGAAAACTATCCAGTGGGAATCCTGCTCTGAGAAACCCACACCAACAACTTCCAGATCTGGTTTACATTCTATAGGATCCTCAATAGCTGCTGAAGCCAAGATCACTCAGTTGATGAAGAGGATGAATTGCTGGAATCAAGGGAAAATTCGTGTCGTTAGTCAAGTCAAACCCTTCATCAGTAGGTAGCCCACCACATATGGCTAACTCTGCACCTATAATTCACCCGGGTTGTACTTTTTGCCATGATCTGAATCATGTGTTGGAAGAGTGTCCTGTGTATTACTCTCAAAATTTCCAGGAGAGTACGAATGCAGCGTATTCCAGACCTTCATACAATCCTTACTCTAAGACTACAATCCAGGGTGGCGCAACCATCCTAATTTCTCTGGAGTCAGTCTGGTCCCGAGCAGTCAAGACAATCATTCCCACATCAACAATATCCGCTCAGGCACATCCACCCACTACCATCAGAATCCACCAAATTTCAATTCATATCAGAGTCCACCCAGATTCCAATCATTCCATAATTCTGTGCCATATCAAGCTAATTTTTCACCCCAGTATCAACAACAACAACAGCATCCACCACCCAATCCTTCAGATAAGAAAATTTCCGAATTGGAGAAAATGATTGAAACCTTGTCCAAAACACAAGCTGCAATGATGAACAATCAGCAGCAGGATATGAATAACTGCAAATTCAAATAGGACAGTTGGCTAATTCCTTGACTGAAAGGCAAAAGGAATGCTGCCTAGCCAACCTGTGCCTAATCCCAGAGCCCATTTTTCCTCTACATGAAGTTGAAGACCTAGGCCCGAGCCAAAGCCAATGTCAAGCCATTCACATCCTTAGGTCTGGAAAACATGTAGACAACAAGGTCTCAAATCAGTCTCCAAAATTTGTTCCAAAATCTGTGTCGAATCCATCAACTTCTGTTCCAGTTCAACCTTTGCAAAATATTCCTTCATCAAGTTCACAACCCTCCACGTCTCAATCAAAAGGAAAAGAGAAAGTTGATGAGCAGACTTATAAGCCTATTGCCCCATTCCCGAATAGGCTTACGAATCATAAGAATAATGCTCATATGGAGAAGATCAGAGAGATATTTAACCAAGTACAAATCAATGTCCCTCTCTTGGATGCTATTCAGCAAGTACCATCATATGCCAAGTTTCTGAAAGAGATGTGTACTAAGAAAAGAAAAGCAAATGTCCCTAAGAAAGTCTTTTTGGCTTCAAACCTGAGTGAATTGCTTAATGGTCCAATCCCTGTGAAGTACAAGGATCCAGGGAGCCCTACCATCTCTTGTATCATAGGGCAGACCACAGTGAATAGGGCTTTGCTAGATTTGGGCGCTAGCATCAATCTTCTCTCCCTTTTCTGTGTACCAACAGCTTGGGTTAGGCAATCTTCGTCCAACCAAATGACTATTCAACTGGCTGATCGTTCTGTTAAGATCCCAAAGGGGAAATTACGGATGTCTTAATACGGGTGGGAATTCATTTACCCCGTTGACTTTATTGTTTTGGAAACAAAACCCGTACATAATCACAGAGCGCAAACTCCTGTCATTCTAGGACGTCCTTTCTTAGCCACAGCAAATGCGATCATTAACTGCCGAAATGGATCGATGCGGCTGACGTTCGGAGATATGACGAAGGAGGTGAATGTCTTCCATCGGGAAGCAGCCAAGGGATGTGGAGAATGACTCTTTTGACGTCAACTTGATAGAGGGATTGACCAGCGAACACGTGGAGGAGATGGAGTACGAATCTGAAGAGGAATTCAAGTTAGACGCTGACGATCTAACTCTTGATCAGATTGTTGGACCAGATTTGAAAGGACTACAAATTCTACCCCTATTCTTCCCTTGCACCATGAGCAACCTGTTATAGATCCTGTCCCTTCTGCCGAGCTTAAGGTTCTTCCTGGTCATCTCAAGTACAAGTACTTGGATGATAAAGAATCCTTTCCGGTCATCATTGCATCCAATCTTACGGAACAACAGAAGAGGACCTATTGACTGTGCTAAGGGAGAATAGAGAAGCCATAGGTTGGACCATGGCTGATATTAAGGGAATTAGTCCTACGATTGTCCAACACAGGATTCACTTAACGGAAGATGCTAAGCCGAAAAGAGACCCACAGCGTCGACTAAACCGATTATGCAAGAAGCTGTTAAATCTGAGATAATGAAACTATAGACAATGGGATTATCTATCCTATATCTGATAGTCAATGTTAGTCCTGTTCACGCTGTGCCGAAGAAAGCTGGCTTTACTGTTGTGGAGAATGAGAATAAGGAATTAATACAAAAACAGTCTTCCAACGAAGATTAGAGTTTGTATTGATTACAGGAAACTGAATAGTGCCACACGAAAAGACCACTTCCCACTTCCGTTTATCGATCAGATGCTGGAGAGATTGGCGGGGCATGAGTATTATTGTTTCCTGGATGGATATTCAGGATATAATCAGATTCCAATTGCACCCGAAGACCAAGAAAAAACGACTTCACCTGTCCGTTTGGAACTTTTGCTTACCGTCGGATGCCCTTCGGTCTTTGCAATGCTCCAGCAACATTTCACGTTGCATGTTGAGCTGTTCTCGGATATGGTGGAAAAATTTTTGGAAATCTTTATGGGATTTTTTCAATATATCGGGATACATTTGAGCAGTGCTTGTACCACCTGAAACTGGTTTTACAACGATGCACTGAAAAGAATTTGACACTTAATTGGGGAAAAGTGTCACTTCATGGTTAAGCGGGATTGTATTGGGACACAAGATATCAAGCATTGGAATCGAGGTAGACAAGTCTAAGGTGGAGGTTATCACCAAGCTCACTGAACCACAATGTTTAAAAGACATTAGATCTTTCTTAGGGCACGCTGGCTTCTATAGGAGGTTCATTCAAGGGGTTAGCAATATTGCGAGACCCTTGACAAATCTCCTAGGAAAAGATGTAATCTATGTCTTTGATGAAGAATGTCGAAAGTCGTGGAAAGAGCTGAAGGATAGACTTGTCTCTGCGCCTATCATATCTGCAACGGACTGGACCAAACCATTTGAAATTATGTGCGATGCCTCTGACTTTGCGATAGGCGCTGTTTTAGGACAGCGTATTGAAAACAGGCAGCACGTGATATACTATGCTAGCAGAACGCTTTAACGATGCCCAGTTGAATTACACTACCACTGAAAAAGAATTTTTGGCAGTCGTTTTTGCGTTAGAGAAGTTCCGACAATATCTGCTAGGGTCCAGGACCATTATTTTACTGACCACTCGACCGCCCTGAGGTACTTGATGCAAAAGAAGGACGCAAAGGCAAGATTAATTCGATGGATCCTTCTTTTGCAAGAGTTTGACTTGGAGATAAAAGACAAAAAGGGCGTTGAGAATGTGGTTGCGGATCATTTGTCAAGAATCCCGAACGCTCCTCATGAGAAAATACCGATTAATGAAGACTTTCCTGATGAGCACATTCTTGCGATGAGTGGAGAGCCCTGGTATGCCGATATTGTAAACTACCTTGCTACCAGGCAAATTCCTTCCCATTGGTCAGGACAAGACAAACATCGTTTTCTGAGCCGGATGCGATTTTTCTTTTGGGATGAACCGTATCTATTCAAGTACTGTCCTGACCAAATTATTCGAAGATGCCTTCCAGAGGATGAACACCAGAGTGTCTTGACATTTTGTCATAAATTAGCTTGCGGTGGACACTTTGGTCCACGGAAAACTGCGGAAAAAGTGCTCCAGAGTGGATTCTACTGGCCCACTCTCTTTAAGGATGCCTTTACCTTTTGCAAGCTTTTGTGATAGATGTCAGATGACGGGTCGGATTACTCAAAAGAACATGATGCCTCACACCCATCTTGGAAGTCGAAATTTCGACCTCTGGGGCATTGATTTCATGGGACCCTTTCCTCTGTCCTACGGCAACCAATACATCTTGGTAGCCGTAGATTATGTTTCTAAGTGGGCTGAAGCAATTCCTACACGGACTAATGACAACCAAGTTGTCATTAAATTTTTAAGAGAGTACATCATTTCACGCTTCGGAGCCCCCCGTGCGATATTGAGCGACAATGGGAGTCACTTCTGCAATAGGGCTTTTGAAGCCTTGATGCGGAAATATTCCATTACTCATAAATTGTCCACGGCTTATCATCCTCAGACCAATGGGCAAGTTGAGGTCACAAACAGACAGATAAAACTCATTCTGGAGAAGACCGTAGGACAGAATCGTAAGGATTGGTCCGTCAAAACTGACTGATGCCTTATGGGCATACAGGACCGCTTACAAGACTGTCCTTGGTATGTCTCCGTACCGAGTTATATTTGGAAAAGCATGCCACTTGCCCGTTGAGTTAGAACATCGTGCACTATGGGCTTTAAAGCAACTGAATCTTGATTTGGATAAAGCCGGTGTTCTCAGGAAGCTACAATTATCCGAGCTGGAAGAGTTACGAAACGAGGTATACGATAACGCTCGGATCACAAAACACAGGACCAAGCTGTTTCACGACAAAGCCATTCACAGAAAGATTTTTGCTGTCGGTCAACAGGTTCTGTTATATAATTCTCGACTCCACCTTTTCCCTGGTAAGCTGCGTACCAGGTGGTCAGGACCTTTTATTGTGCAAACTGTCTTTTCTCACGGAGCAGTCGAGATTCTTGATCCATCCAATGGCAATATATTCACTGTAAACGGACAACGCTTAAAGCCATTTTTCACCACGGAGTCATTGTCACAAGACGCTCACGAATTGGGTCTTTCCGACCCAATTTATTTGTGACTTTTCCATCTGTATATTTTCCCATGCATTCTCTTGAAAATCATTTGGGGACCTCTTTTGTAAATATTTCTCTTTTACATTTTATAATAAAAAATTTTTTTTTTTTTTGGGATTTTTGTACATGAACAGAATTTCAAACCCTAGGATTCCTTTCATATTCAAACATTTTGACCAAGGGTTGTAATTCAAGATTTGACCTAGGGGTACTTTTGGAAATCCCACTTTTTCTTTCCTTTATAAAACATCTCCTCCCCCACTCATTTTTCACTCCCCGAGAATATCTCTTCAGATCTAAAACGCTTCCTCCACAGCCGACCTGCCCAAAATTCTGATCCCTAAATTCCACCAATCCGCCGCGCCCCTGCCGCGCCACCGCGGCATCTCTGTCAGATCAGGCGCGCTGGAAAAGCCTAGATCGACTGTTTTCGTTCTCTGGAGACAGATACAGATCCAGTTTTCCCGAGGCTCTCTCTGTGCATTCTGCACCAGTCTTTTTGGTTTCCCCCCAAGTTAATCCGGGGGTGGTTTGATCTCTTGTTCATTACTCTATAATGCATTGTTAATTATGGCTCCTAGCTTTTTTGTGGAAAGGGATTTCTGTCAACTTATGAATAATCAAAGGGGATTCGGGCATATATTTTTAGATCGTATACATGCGTGGAATTGGTCTTCTTTACTTTATGATATCCAGAACGATGATGCATATTATTGCCCTACTTTGGTCAATACATTCTATGACACATTAGATCGTGCATCTGTTAACTTTGACACTAATGAATTCATGGTTCATATGCCATTTGGTGACATCATTGTCACCATTCCACTCATTGCCGATATCACTGCTGTGCCCATTCATCCCCATTACACTGAACCTTTGCCACTTATTGATTACATGTTTATCATGGGAGACCGTTGCACTGAACAAGACCGTGGGCTCAAAGCCCAATCCACATTCAGGAATGTACATTGTGTTGGACGTTGGCTCCAACGCAATATTTTTGGATTAGATCATACCACATCTTTCAACAGACCTGTATTACAAATCATTCATGATCTCATGACTTACACACACACGGTCTGTTTAAATCGGGCTATTTTTCATGCCATACTTGATAACTCCTCTCGCACTCGCGGAGCAAAATTTTCTCATCCCGTCTTTATTACACGTTTGTGTAAAGACTTTATTTCTGACGATGTATTTGCCTCCTTTGATCGAGTGTATGTTGTAGCAGAGAAACCCACCAGTGCATACACTGGCTGCTTACACACCCTCTGGACACCTAGTGCCCAACCAGAGGATATTCCTGCGGAGTCCTCTTCGGAGGAAAATGTAGAGGAGGTAGACGAGTCCCAATTTTGGAGACAGGAACCCCCCACTGATTCACGAGCCTTCATGTCCACTATCTGGAAGGGCATGAAGAAAATATTTAGAGGTCAGGTGAGGCTGAGAAAGAAGGTGGAGGAGCAATCTTCCAGTTGGAGGAGCAATCCTCTAGGCTAGATACTATTGAGGCGACATTAAGGAGGACACAATCAGCTGGGCCGAGCACCACATCGGTTCCAAAGAGGAGGAGGGAGTGACTTTTCACCTTTTACCTGTTTCATGCATTCTTTTTATCTTGCATACATCGAGGACGATGCATGAGATAGGTATGGGGGGTAGATACTAACTTAGGATTTTTCATTTTCTTGTTAGGTTTTTTATTTTTTAGGATTTTTACTTTCTTTTTAGGTCTTTTATTTTTAGATTTATTTTTTTTTTCTAGATTTTCCACTTTCTTTTTAGATTTTATCTTTTCTTTTATAAAATAAAAAAAAAAACAAAAAAATAAAAAACTTTTTGAAATAAGAGACAAAGTTTTGATCTATTTTTAAGAAAAGTAAGATGTATCTTAGATATTAAGAAAGCCTTAATTATGACATCTTAAACATAGTTGAAGTAATAGATCTTGTTTGAAATTATAGGCTAAGTAAGTAAAATTGGTGAGATATTTTATCTTGAATTTTTGCCTTAGATAAAATGCACTTCACACTTACACATTTCTTGGGATGGAAACAAAGATCAAAAAATGCCATAAAAATAAAAAAAAAAAAAAAAAAAAAAAAAAAAAAAAGGAAAAAAAATATATAAATAAAAGATCACTTATTAAGCTGGGAAATTGTGCCTCAAGAAGCATGATGACTCACGCCTAACAGTGATCTCACTTATTAAGCTGGGTAATTGTGCCTCAAGAAGCATGATTATTCACGCCTAACGGTGATTAAGAATAATCCCTCTTAGTTTTGTGGCCTTTTTCACTCGAGTCCTTAAACCCGAGGGATGTTTCCTCATCTGGTGCCCTAAGACCATCTGGTCTGGGAGTCATCGGTTATAGGCTTGCTACATGGGTGAATTAGAAAGCCTAATAAAACTAAGGGAAGAAAAAAAAAAAAAAAGAATATATATAAATAAATGGCTTGATGGTTGGAGTTGAAATCCCAGGAAATCTTCACTTACACGGTGTGCATACTATCTAGGTTTTATGAAAGATAAAATATTCAATCCAATTTTGAATTCTTACCTTAATTAAAAACAAGATCTTGCATGGATACTAATTTAAGAAAGAATGATTATAGGTGGACTTATGACCTAGGATCACTTATATTTTTGCAAAAATAGTTTAGAAACTTGTCTCTTATTCAAAATGCGTTTTCAAAATACTAACATTTGTTTTCTTCTTTATGGATTTTGTGGGTGTAATCCGCTGAAAACCCTCAGGAGACAACACTCCTCCTCTAGGGTAACCTAGAGGTTTAACGGCTTGTTGCACATGCTCAGTGCAATCGTGTCACCTACGAAAGTGGTGTAATAATTAGTTAGGATTTTTCTTTCTTTTTCTTTTATTTTTGCTCGAGGACGAGCAAAAGCTAGGTATGGGGGTGTGATTAGTATCCATATTTGCATTTTATACCACCCTTATACCTTGCATATTATATATTAAATGTGATTTTTAACTCATATTCTCTCTATTTTTGCAGATCTCCACTTTAAAGAGGAAAAGTAATTAACCACCTTAATTAGTGATAATTAAGGGGGTTAATTAAAAATTAGCCCAAGATCAAATCAGATCTCACCAGGATCTGAGCGCCAAGTGGAGAATCCAACCAGCCCACGTGGCCAACAACCTAACCACCAGATCCCACCAGAAAATCTGGACTCAACGGCCGCAACCGTGCCGCGCCCATGCCGCGCCGCCGCGGCAATCCAGAGGTCGTTGAGCCTAGGATTTCGTGCCAACGGTCAAGATCTGATAAGATTCTCAAATTTGCCTATAAATACCTGGGCAGAGACCTGCGCGAGCTCCAGTGAAGAGAGAGGGAAAATTTTGGATTAGTTGTAATTTTTGTTTTAGGATTCTAGTTCTTCTCTCCTTCCTCCTTGATCTCTAGCTAAATTGAGAGAGAGTTCTTCACTTTGAGAGTTTGTAATCAAGACTTGTGACAACCTTGAAGCAAAGATTCAATGGAGCTCTCATCTTCTTTTTACTAGAATTGAGTATGCTTTCTCTTCTTATGCTTTTAATTCTTGCATTCAATTTCTAGTTCTAGTTTAATTCTAGTTGAGTTGTTTAGATCTTTGATTTCTGTCACACCCTGATCCCTGATGTACGTATCACCGTATCAGTACCCGATACGACGTATAAAATTGATTTGACCTCCGTGGTAGTCCGATTGGTTGATTTTAGTGTCAAAAATTATTTTCTAATATTTGAGATTTTTCAAGATTTTTCTGGAATTTTCCTGGATTATTTTGGCAATCTCCGTAGTCGGTGTCGACCGATACTGATAATAGGCTTTATGATTTTTATTTCACAAACGGGATAAAATTTTTAGAATCGCTTTCACCGTGTATCTTAGAATTGTATTTTCTACGTTCGGGTATTTTTGGGGATTTTTCTAAATTTATCGAAAATCCGGCCAAACCGGTGTCGCCCGTATCGGCGATACATTCCGGGATTTTTAATTTACAAACCGGATTGAGTTTCGATAAACCGTCTTCATATTAAGTCTCAGCGTAATATTGTCTATTTTTTGTAATTTTTGGGTATCATTCGGAACTAGTCAATTTTTCATCATATTAAAATAATATTAAATTAATTTTTTTAACAATTCATTTTCCTCTCTTTTCTTCTTCTTCTCTCTGGAAACCTCCCACCGCCTTTGACTGAACCCATCACCGCCTCTCCCTCTCTCCTTTAAATCCTCTCTCCCTCTCTCTCTCATCCAAAATATCTTCTCTCTCTCTCCCTTCACAATCTTTCTCTCTCTTACACACTCTCTCTCTCTCTTAAACTCTCTTTTCCCCCCAAATTCCCCCTCTGTTCAAGCTCAGTGGAGGAGCTGACCGCCGCCGCCAGCTCGTCGCCGGCCTGTCTGGCGCGACCGCCGCCGTGGCCGGCGCGGCCGCCGTGGCCGCGCGGCTGCGCGGGTGACACAGGGCAGCGCCCTGCCCTGTTCTCCCTTTTTCCTCCCCTGCTCCACTTTCCCTCTCTCCCTCTCATTCCACCCAGTCGGAGCTGGGGCCGTCGCCGGCGGCCGGGACCGCCGCCGGCAGGCCCCCAGCGCCGCCGGCCAGCGGGGCTGGCCGGCTGGCCTGCGTGTGGCGCGGCAGCAGCAGGCTGCTGCTGCCGCTGCCTGTTGGTGATTTGGGTTCGGGTCTAGCCCGAACCCAATAGCCGTAGGGTTGGGTGTTTAAACCCGACCCGCTACACCAATAAGCCCGTTAACCCAATTAATTAAGTTGTGGATTTGGGTATTGGATCCAAACCCGACCCGCGGGCGACACGAACCCGTTTAAGGTAACATTACAGAAAAACCCCCTGATATTTTTATTATTTACATTTCAATATTATTATTACATAATTAACCATATTTGTTCTGATTTAGTGTTCGGGCGATATCTGGAGCATCCGGACTCCGATTCGGGCGATTCTGGATCCGTTGCGATCGTGGGAACGAGAGCTACAGTCCTGTAGCCAGTTTGTGAGTGTTTTCTTTTATAAATTCTATTTTATCATGTTTAGTGATATTGATTGATATATTTGAATTCTGGATAAAAGACGGTAATAATTACTTATTAACTGGTACTTGTTGGACACCCATTGTAATAGATGATTCCTATAAGATTGCTAGGTAATATAATATAGCGAAATAATTGTAGTAATAAGAAACACTGACATGCACATGCACTGACACTCGGTCACTATGTCACCGTATGCTTGGATACTATTGTGTCCTGTATTGGATCACAGTTAGATAACTATCGCCACACGTATGCTGGTCCCCGATACTCAGTGACACAATACTGTTACTAGACATGCATGCTAGACGCTGTTACTGTAAGTCACAGGACATGGTATTACATGATACACGGACCACAGTTAGTACATGGATAAGTACCGCATGTCATCTTGTCGTTATCCTCATTACACGTACATATACATGTTGCACCGATATTATGACACGTCACATCAGTCACTCACGTGCACCACTTCACAGACTACCGCCATATCGTATATTGTAATCATTGTTACATAGCTTCTCTCGGCATATCACTGTTACACATGCATGTCTGCTTTCTCTATTCTTGTCATATGGATCACCATGCTTATTACATGTATTATTTCATGTTCCCGTATTCCTGATATATGATTGTTAACCGTTACTGATATGGATATTCCCGATACTGGACATGATATGGATATTCCCGTTACTGGACATGACTGCTGTTGATATGCGATGTGTGGAACTAAGTGCCACGTGGATCCAAGCCACGGGGGCCACCTCTAGAATCCCACATCTATTGTTCCCGTTTCTCGGTATATTGTTCATGATATCTTGTTCATGTTATATTGTTCCTGATTCTCGTGATATTGTTCTATGCTATCAACAGAGCTCAGGTCCAGTAATCATGTTACCCGTACCATGTACTGTAATTGTTCTTATTACATTGTATACTTGACATATCACATATCAGATCATAAAGATAACTTGGGTATGGGGGAGACTTGACGGTTGACTAGATCTTATCGGGTGATGTACTGGATCCATATTGAGGTCCCACTGCAGGGGACCGGGTAGTGCTGGCTACCATCTGTTACTCATGTTACATGTTACAGCTCTAGCGGGCTGGCCCTGGTCTCAGCAGCCAGGGATCTGTTTAAGGCCGTGATCCCGGGTATGCACGGGATACATTTACCCGATAAGAACTCTTCGACCATGGGTTTCCAATTAACATAATAAAACAGTATACACAATAGTGACGTCGGGAACACTTGTTATTTGGTTGCTCTCTCGTTTGGATAATGGTACCCGTAGGCCATGTCCGGATGGGTTCGACTGGGGTGCGGGCTTCAGTATGAACCGCCAGTGGTATGGGACACTGGAAGAGAGTAATTAAAATAACAGGTGGTACTGATCGCTACTATTGTATAAATGACATGACTTTGACATGACCTGCCTGCTACATGTTTAGTTGTACTTGTGACTGTTCCTGATCATTTATCTGCTATCATGTTACATGTATATATTGCTACTGTTCCTGTTTCCTGTTACACTTTCTTTAATGCCCTACTACTCATGCACATGTATACTTTGTTACATTACCTGGTATATGTTACACTGTATGTAGTGGCATACTATGCATATTCTGCATTGCATATATTACAGACATATGCTCATCTGCATGTTCACCTCTATCACGTCACCACTATCATGTTCATGTCTATTACGTCACCACTAGACAACATTAGTTATTACATAAACTGGACACGACTATAGATATGACCTGATGATAACCGGCTAGGTAGTGATGGTATTAAAAGGTGACCTGTTATTTATTTACACTGCTTTTATGTTTCTCTATTTTTACTGTTTATATATCCTTATTATATGGTATCACTAGTCCAACCTCACGTACTATATATTATTATCGTGCTTGTATTACTATTGTATATATTACTGCCTCCTTCATTTTACCACTCACTAGGTCGCTTTCTGACGACCCTGGGTTTGCATGCCCAGATTGGAGATCCGCTTACCGTAGTATCCGAGAGTACCTTGGAGTCACATCGGAGCTTCCGCATCGGGACTATTCCTAGGTATCTTGGTATTTTATTTTCGTTATTTTATTTGTCTCCATTTTTCATATCTGTTATGATCACTGACCTCTTTCTGCAGGTATTCTTGTACTGCTTTTATGCTGGACCCCAGGTATTTATGGAGGTTATGTACTGTATTGAGGCTTAACGTACGCGTGAGCGTGTTTACACCTCGCGTATGTACGTCGCCATAACGTCCCCGTACCTGCGGGATTGGGGCGTTACATAGTGGTATCAGAGCTTAGGTTCACATCTGGTGTGGGTAACCACCTGGGTCAATCCTTGAGCTCTTATCAACAGTACAATCAGGTTCAGATTAACTTGTCTGTATCTGAATTTGGGGATTCCAGCGACGAGTACAAGAATACCATGACCTTGACAATTCATTCCTTGACTCGTTTGTGTTCCTTCCTTCCTTCCAGATGTCAACCAGACATCCGATTTCCTTCTCGCTTCCCTTGCATCGTCTTGCTTTCCATCCGTTAGGGTTCGTTCATTATCATACTTTTCTATCTCGAGTTCCTTATAGAGAGCAGAGTGCGCAGCGGAATTGTCGTGGACCCGTAACCTTTAGGCTTTGGGGTTGAAAATCTTGTTCTCACACTTGAATGAAAATTGCGAGGACGCAATTTTTGTAAGGTGGGGAGAAATGTCACACCCTGATCCCTGATGTACGTATCACCGTATCAGTACCCGATACGACGTATAAAATTGATTTGACCTCCGTGGTAGTCCGATTGGGTTGATTTTAGTGTCAAAAATTATTTTCTAATATTTGAGATTTTTCAAGATTTTTCTGGAATTTTCCTGGATTATTTTGGCAATCTCCGTAGTCGGTGTCGACCGATACTGATAATAGGCTTTATGATTTTTATTTCACAAACGGGGTAAAATTTTTAGAATCCGCTTTCACCGTGTATCTTAGAATTGTATTTTCTACGTTCGGGTATTTTTGGGGATTTTTCTAAATTTATCGAAAATCCGGCCAAACCGGTGTCGCCCGTATCGGCGATACATTCCGGGATTTTTAATTTACAAACCGGATTGAGTTTCGATAAACCGTCTTCATATTAAGTCTCAGCGTAATATTGTCTATTTTTTGTAATTTTTGGGTATCATTCGGAACTAGTCAATTTTTCATCATATTAAAATAATATTAAATTAATTTTTTTTAACAATTCATTTTCCTCTCTTTTCTTCTTCTTCTCTCTGGAAACCTCCCACCGCCTTTGACTGAACCCATCACCGCCTCTCCCTCTCTCCTTTAAATCCTCTCTCCCTCTCTCTCTCATCCAAAATATCTTCTCTCTCTCTCCCTTCACAATCTTTCTCTCTCTTACACACTCTCTCTCTCTCTTAAACTCTCTTTTCCCCCCAAATTCCCCCTCTGTTCAAGCTCAGTGGAGGAGCTGACCGCCGCCGCCAGCTCGTCGCCGGCCTGTCTGGCGCGACCGCCGCCGTGGCCGGCGCGGCCGCCGTGGCCGCGCGGCTGCGCGGGTGACACAGGGCAGCGCCCTGCCCTGTTCTCCCTTTTTCCTCCCCTGCTCCACTTTCCCTCTCTCCCTCTCATTCCACCCAGTCGGAGCTGGGGCCGTCGCCGGCGGCCGGGACCGCCGCCGGCAGGCCCCCAGCGCCGCCGGCCAGCGGGGCTGGCCGGCTGGCCTGCGTGTGGCGCGGCAGCAGCAGGCTGCTGCTGCCGCTGCCTGTTGGTGATTTGGGTTCGGGTCTAGCCCGAACCCAATAGCCGTAGGGTTGGGTGTTTAAACCCGACCCGCTACACCAATAAGCCCGTTAACCCAATTAATTAAGTTGTGGATTTGGGTATTGGATCCAAACCCGACCCGCGGGCGACACGAACCCGTTTAAGGTAACATTACAGAAAACCCCCCTGATATTTTTATTATTTACATTTCAATATTATTATTACATAATTAACCATATTTGTTCTGATTTAGTGTTCGGGCGATATCTGGAGCATCCGGACTCCGATTCGGGCGATTCTGGATCCGTTGCGATCGTGGGAACGAGAGCTACAGTCCTGTAGCCAGTTTGTGAGTGTTTTCTTTTATAAATTCTATTTTATCATGTTTAGTGATATTGATTGATATATTTGAATTCTGGATAAAAGACGGTAATAATTACTTATTAACTGGTACTTGTTGGACACCCATTGTAATAGATGATTCCTATAAGATTGCTAGGTAATATAATATAGCGAAATAATTGTAGTAATAAGAAACACTGACATGCACATGCACTGACACTCGGTCACTATGTCACCGTATGCTTGGATACTATTGTGTCCTGTATTGGATCACAGTTAGATAACTATCGCCACACGTATGCTGGTCCCCGATACTCAGTGACACAATACTGTTACTAGACATGCATGCTAGACGCTGTTACTGTAAGTCACAGGACATGGTATTACATGATACACGGACCACAGTTAGTACATGGATAAGTACCGCATGTCATCTTGTCGTTATCCTCATTACACGTACATATACATGTTGCACCGATATTATGACACGTCACATCAGTCACTCACGTGCACCACTTCACAGACTACCGCCATATCGTATATTGTAATCATTGTTACATAGCTTCTCTCGGCATATCACTGTTACACATGCATGTCTGCTTTCTCTATTCTTGTCATATGGATCACCATGCTTATTACATGTATTATTTCATGTTCCCGTATTCCTGATATATGATTGTTAACCGTTACTGATATGGATATTCCCGATACTGGACATGATATGGATATTCCCGTTACTGGACATGACTGCTGTTGATATGCGATGTGTGGAACTAAGTGCCACGTGGATCCAAGCCACGGGGGCCACCTCTAGAATCCCACATCTATTGTTCCCGTTTCTCGGTATATTGTTCATGATATCTTGTTCATGTTATATTGTTCCTGATTCTCGTGATATTGTTCTATGCTATCAACAGAGCTCAGGTCCAGTAATCATGTTACCCGTACCATGTACTGTAATTGTTCTTATTACATTGTATACTTGACATATCACATATCAGATCATAAAGATAACTTGGGTATGGGGGAGACTTGACGGTTGACTAGATCTTATCGGGTGATGTACTGGATCCATATTGAGGTCCCACTGCAGGGGACCGGGTAGTGCTGGCTACCATCTGTTACTCATGTTACATGTTACAGCTCTAGCGGGCTGGCCCTGGTCTCAGCAGCCAGGGATCTGTTTAAGGCCGTGATCCCGGGTATGCACGGGATACATTTACCCGATAAGAACTCTTCGACCATGGTTTCCAATTAACATAATAAAACAGTATACACAATAGTGACGTCGGGAACACTTGTTATTTGGTTGCTCTCTCGTTTGGATAATGGTACCCGTAGGCCATGTCCGGATGGGTTCGACTGGGGTGCGGGCTTCAGTATGAACCGCCAGTGGTATGGGACACTGGAAGAGAGTAATTAAAATAACAGGTGGTACTGATCGCTACTATTGTATAAATGACATGACTTTGACATGACCTGCCTGCTACATGTTTAGTTGTACTTGTGACTGTTCCTGATCATTTATCTGCTATCATGTTACATGTATATATTGCTACTGTTCCTGTTTCCTGTTACACTTTCTTTAATGCCCTACTACTCATGCACATGTATACTTTGTTACATTACCTGGTATATGTTACACTGTATGTAGTGGCATACTATGCATATTCTGCATTGCATATATTACAGACATATGCTCATCTGCATGTTCACCTCTATCACGTCACCACTATCATGTTCATGTCTATTACGTCACCACTAGACAACATTAGTTATTACATAAACTGGACACGACTATAGATATGACCTGATGATAACCGGCTAGGTAGTGATGGTATTAAAAGGTGACCTGTTATTTATTTACACTGCTTTTATGTTTCTCTATTTTTACTGTTTATATATCCTTATTATATGGTATCACTAGTCCAACCTCACGTACTATATATTATTATCGTGCTTGTATTACTATTGTATATATTACTGCCTCCTTCATTTTACCACTCACTAGGTCGCTTTCTGACGACCCTGGGTTTGCATGCCCAGATTGGAGATCCGCTTACCGTAGTATCCGAGAGTACCTTGGAGTCACATCGGAGCTTCCGCATCGGGACTATTCCTAGGTATCTTGGTATTTTATTTTCGTTATTTTATTTGTCTCCATTTTTCATATCTGTTATGATCACTGACCTCTTTCTGCAGGTATTCTTGTACTGCTTTTATGCTGGACCCCAGGTATTTATGGAGGTTATGTACTGTATTGAGGCTTAACGTACGCGTGAGCGTGTTTACACCTCGCGTATGTACGTCGCCATAACGTCCCCGTACCTGCGGGATTGGGGCGTTACAATTTCCATGGAGAATTATAGCTTTCTTGTTAGTGTAATGGAGGGCTAGTTTCTTGAATGCATGGCTAGCTAATCTCACCTAGCTACTACTAGCTCTAGTTGATTGTATTCTTTAATTCTTGCATGATTTCAAGTTTCTTGTAAATTCTAATGGAGTATGTTGTATCCTTTGGTGATTGCTTGCAAGATCTCTAGATGAATTGTGTATCTCTTATAAAGAGCATTTGATTGGATCAAGAGGATGGATTACCATTGATTGTGTCATTTGAGTAGCAAGATCAACTCAAGCACTTCAAGCTAACTTTGTAGTTAAGCTTTGAAGTCCTAAAGAGTTTGATTCTTCTAACCTTTGCATTAAATGAGTACCAAGCCTATATTTCCTCATTGCACACCTAGTAAGAGAACCTAGTATTCAAGAAGAGACTTCTAGCCAACTAACTAAAAGGAACACTAAGTCTTCAAAGAAAGAATACCACACTTGAAACATGCAAGTACTTTTCAATTGTCTATGATTCTTGATGAGACAATATTTCAATCAACAAAGAGAGGTAGTATGTTAGCAAGGAGGTTGAGTAATGCTAGCCATGTAACTTTCTAATCAAGAGAGTTTACACATTTCATTCTAGTATTCTTTTCTTTTCTTTACTTC
The DNA here is from genome assembly GCA_038442645.1 of Agave tequilana. Taxonomy (NCBI): domain Eukaryota; kingdom Viridiplantae; phylum Streptophyta; class Magnoliopsida; order Asparagales; family Asparagaceae; genus Agave; species Agave tequilana. The sequence goes on from JAVJIF010007860.1 coordinate 17,139, forward strand.
ATCACACTTCATTCATTGCACTTCTTTTTCACAATGCACCACCACCAATCCACAACTTCTTGTATATTGTTTACTCTTGTGTGATTAACAAAGAAGAGTATTGTTTCTTGTCTCACTAGTATCGTGAAAGCTTCTACGCTTGCTCTCCTCGTGGTACGACTCGTTTTAGCTACTTGCTATAACGAAAGATTGAAACAAGGTATAATTCTTACATATTCAAAGTAAAACAAGATCAAAGGTGAATTCTAAACTCTAAACCATCTCTTAAATACCTGATTCTTGTACAATTAACATCACATACCTTGTGTTTACCAATCATGTTCTTTGAAGCTTCCATCATCAGGCGCGCAGGCCGATGTCCCGGAAGGCACTTCTGGCTGGCTTCCTGACAGTCTGGCTGAAGAGGTGCGTGGTGCCGTCTTCTTCGGGTGACATCGTTCATTCAAATGTTTTACTGCCCGCTGTTCGTTTGGTTCATGGTCGCCCTCTGGGACTTCTTTCGGCCATGGTGTGCTGTATCCAGAGAGGCCTTCGTGCATTGACGGAGGCTTTTTGCAGGCCACCGACGACGAAGCGTGGAAAGAGGACCATTTCACCCCGCGACGGACCTAACCCTAGAATAGGTCTGCCGTATACTTACTTGATGGTGTGGTTCGCCTTGCATTGTCCTTCTCTAATCGAAGCCGGAGAGGATCCCCCGCAAGATGTTCGAATGGCGCTCCTCCGCCGATTCGAAGGATGCTCATGGCAGAAGACTTACGTGGCTGAGGCCCGTAAATTAGTACGTCGCTATGACGTTTATAGTCTCTTCCGCTGTTTTCCCCGTATTCGGGGTGCAGGCTATGGGGAAGAGTTCAAAGATGGGGAGGGCCATTCGTCCCTGAGCCGGGGAATTTTTGAGTGGCTGGTCAGCATCCGGCCTTCACATTTGTTGTACAGAAGCGGGGATACCTGCTACCTGGAGCCTTATGTTCCAAGTCAGTTTGCCCGTCAGTTTGGGTATGACCAACTGTACGTGGGCAACCCGAATCTTAATTTGGCTTTCATGGGGATCCTCATTAATGGAGCCCGTGCTCGGCAATTTTTCATTGCGGACTGTACCGAGGCGCGGCTGCGTACGCCGTTGAAGAATCCCAATCTTCTGATGACCCTGTGCTTCTGTCAGTGGTATTCACTTCCAACTCCACACCTCTCGAATTCAAGGTGAACAGTTCTGGTGTGAAGTTAATTTCTCAGCGGCTGAGGCAGAAGGCTTCTGAGAAAAGGGAAGGCAAAAGGGTTCGCACCCTAGGTATAGAGGAGTTCGTTGCTGTGGAAGACAGCGAGGCCTCAGATGCCGAGAGTCCTCGCTTCGAGGTGGGAGCGGGGGCTGAGACTCCTGCAACTGGCTCTGGTGTGATGGGGACGGCTCCCCGTCATTATGTAGAAGAAGTGGAGGAAGAGGATTCTGAAGTCCACTTCAAAAGAAAGCGGGAAGGTAGCTCTCGTAGGAAATCGTTGGCGAAGAAGCCTCGCCGTCAAGCTCCTACGATTGTCGTAGAGGGTCATCCCTCTACAACGATTCCTCCTGCTGCCCCATTAGCAGCTGAACCGTCGGTTGCTGAGCCGACTAGCGGTGAATTCGCTCCGGGCCTGGGTAAGATTAACCCTATCCATATAATATGGAGCCTTTTTGTGTGTTCCCATTGACTTATTATCAATTCTTCTTGATTGTAGGAGCTGAGGCAGCTGGAGAGCAAGGGGAACATTATGATCCCCTATTTACTTATGGGACTGAAGCTGGTTCTTTTGCCCGTCCGGAAGAGTCCGGAGGTGATGTGGCCGACATCGGTCCCTCGGGCGCTGGGACTTCTAAAGGAAGTCCTGTGGCATCGAGCTCTATTGGGTGGTCCACAGGATACTCGGCAAGCGAAAGCGAGCCGGCTACTCGTGCTGATTCTGCCAAAAAATTTCCAATAGAGCCCCGGGAGACTGATGTGGCTGACGAGATGTTTGAGGCGACATTATCCTTTGGTATTGTCCTGACCTTTTGGCTTCTATTGCATGTTGTGTCCTGTCTAAACACAGTCTTGTTACAGGTGTTCGGCCTCAAGGTGCTTTAGCTTCAAGGGAACCGGCTGATCTTCCTGGGGAGTCCAGGGGTGATATGAGCACTTCGACCGCGACGGATGTTGCTGTGTTGGATGTGCTATATGGTGACCTGCCCTCTTATCGGCCCAAGCCAGCCGAAGGACCAGGGGCTGAAGAAATGACAGTTCCGGAGGTATCCTCACTCCCAACTATATCAACGAGTGAGGTGCCGACAATTTTGCCAAGTGCGGAGCTGAGGGTGATTACAAGTCCTACTTCCCCAACCTTGGTGGTTGAGCCTGCTGTTCAGGAGATGGTCACTAGTCCTACCTCAGCGGTGGCTAGTGTACTAGTTTTAATGAAGACTCCGCAGAGATCACTGATGACCTGTCATGCTGCTAATGTTCCTATCGCTCCTTCCACAATAGTGACGACCAGGCCGGTGGATTTCTCTGAGGTTACCTCTCTACCAGAAGTGGCTGAGGTTGAGAACGACTATATAGGTGACCTCGTCGATAACTTTTATAAAGGCTTAGGGCGGACTATCGACCTGGTTTTGAAGGGCTCGACTATGCCGTCCTCAAAGTTAAAGGTGGTCCTCTCCCGTGGCATCGATAGTATTCGGGATTTCGAGGGGTATCACCAGGCTACTACTTTGGAACTCCTGGTGGATGAATTTGAGAAGGATGTAGAGAAATGGCGTTGTCTCCGTTGTTCGGACCTGGAGTCTTTAGTTGATGAGCGGTTTGCGCGTCTTGTCGCTCAAAAGCACGAGGCCCGGCTTGCCGCTCAAGAGGCTGCTAAGGCTATCTCTTCTGACTTGAAATCCTTGGAAACAAGGCAGGAAGAGGTCGGAAGTGCGATTGACGCCTCCACCAGTGCTCTTCTTGACGCTGAAGACAAGATTGGGAAGGCCGAGGAAATGATCAGGAAAGCAAATCTTATTTTATCCAAGGCTAAACTGGTGCGTTTTGAAGAAACTGCGCGGCTTGAGCAGCTTAAGGCCCAAGATGAAGAGCTCTCACAGCAGGGACTGTCACAGAGGGCAACTTTGGCGGAGGTTGAAGCTCGTCTGACCCAGGCAATGGATTTCAATGAGGCCGAGCTGAGGTCACAAGCGCTTGCCCAGGCTGCTGATGACAGGAGGACGAGGCTGGACTCCCTTGGAGAGTGGCTCAGATCTTATAGTGTGCGCCTGTAGCTCCATGTACTTTATCCTTTTGGAGTGAATGAAAATTTTTCTTCTTTTGTCGAATCTCCAATCTTGTTCTTCTTTCTGAATTGCGGTTCCAAATTGTATTGCAATTTCTTGAGAACATAGTTCTTGTTGGGTTGGATAATAAGACTTGGCTATCTGTCAGTTCAGAGGTCGCGATGACATAACTGGTTGAGACACCACCAAGCCCGAAATCGGTCCTTGTCGGATCGAAAGATGAGACCTGTCTTTTGTAAATGTCAACAGGGCTCGGAATTGAGACTTAGCTGTCTGCTGGTTCAGAGGTCGCAATGACATAACCGATTGAGACGCCGCCAAGCTTCAGAGACAAGGTTGAGACTTAGCTGTCTGCTGGTTCAGAGGTCGCAATGACATAACCGATTGAGACGCCACCAAGCTTCAAAAATTGGTGATACTCGTCTTTTATAAATGTCAATGAGTATCGAGACCTGTCTTTTGTAAATGTCAACAGGGCTCGGAATTGAGACTTGTCTTTTGTAAATGTCAACAAGCTCAAAATTGAGACTCGGCTGTCTGCTGGTTCAGAGGTCGCAATGACATAACCGTTTGAGACGCCACCAAGCTCAAAAATTGGTGATACTTATCTTTCGTAAATGTCAATAAGTATCGAGACCTGTCTTTTGTAAATGTCAACAGGGCTCAAGGTTGAGACTTAGCTGTCTGCTGGTTCAGAGGTCGCAATGACATAACCGATTGAGACGCCACCAAGCTTCAAAAATTGGTGATACTTGTCTTTTATAAATGTCAACAAGTATCGAGACCTGTCTTTTGTAAATGTTAACAGGGCTCGGAGTTGAGACTTAGCTGTCTGCTGGTTCAGAGGTCGCAATGACATAACCGATCGACACGCCGCCAAGCTTCAGAATTTGGTGATACTCGTCTTTTGTAAATGTCAACGAGTATCGAGACCTGTCTTTTGTAAATGTCAACAGGGCTCGGAGTTGAGACTTAGCTGTCTGCTGGTTCAGAGGTCGCAATGACATAACGATCGAGACGCCGCCAAGCTTTAGAATTTGGTGATACCTGTCTTTTGTAAATGTCAACGAGTATCGAGACCGTAGTGGAATTTGGGAGAAGGTCTCGTTTTCACGGGGAGAAACGAGAAAATCACTGTCATAGGTTTAGTGTTAACGTAACAGTGCAGTTTATATGTGGTCTTACCATTCTATGGATGAGAATTGGTAAGTGACTTTGGAGGTCTCGTTCTCACGGGGAGAAACGAGGGAATCACTGTCATAGGTTTAATGTTAACGTAACAGCGAAATGCATATGTGGTCTTACCATTCTATGGATGAGAATTGGTAAGTGACTTTGGAGGTCTCGTTCTCACGGGGAGAAACGAGGGAATCACTGCCATAGGTTTAATGTTAACGTAACAGCGAAATGTATATGTGGTCTTACCATTCTATGGATGAGAATTGGTAAGTGACTTTGGAGATCTCGATCTCACGGGGAGAAGCGAGGGAGTCAAACGGGAACTGGTCCCTTAGGATTTTAAGCAAATCCCCAGCTGTCAACGGGTTTGATATGCCTTTACCAACTACCGTTTGAATTGGGCTAGCCATGCTATTCCCCTCAGCATGATGAGTTGTCGAGGACTTATGTTGGGCTTAAAAGCCAACATTTTCCTCTATCCTTAATCGTTAAGGATATTGGATCGTCCGGTTAACGTATGTGTAACCCTGACTCTCCTTTAAGATAACCAGTATACGGCCAGGTTCCTACTGGTTTATGATTGTGTGATCTCGCTTGGAGGAAGAGAAAGGCTCTCTTTGTGTGTACTTTGCACACGAAGGTCTTGATCAGAGGTGTAATGTTAACTTGATCATGAGAAGGATCCTTGATTAAGGATAATACTTCTTTAAGAATTTGCCATTGATCTGCATCATGAGTAGGTCGCCATCTGAAGTCATGAGGCACTATGCTCCGTTTGAATAGACTGTTTCTATCACAAACGGCCCTTCCCATTTTGGCTGAAATTTGCCTTTGGTCTTGTGCGTCATAATCATCGGTCGTCTGACGGCTAAAACCAGGTCTCCTTTCTGGAAGACTCTCTGTTTGACCTTCTTATTGAAGGCTTTTGAAATTCGAGCTTGATACAGCTCGATATGCTGCTGAGCTTGTAGCCGCTTCTCGTCTAAGGCTTTGAGCTCTTGAAGACGCAATCGATCATTGTCCTCTGATGTGATCTTGGTGGTCAGAGCGACTCGCAATGATGGCATCTGGATTTCCAACGGGATGACTGCTTCGCACCCATATACCAAGGAAAAAGGCGTATTGCCTGTCGGTGTCCGAACCGTGGTTCGGTAGGCCCAAAGACATTCACCAAGCTTTTCGTCCCAATCTCGCTTGTTCGAGGAGACGAACTTCTTGAGTAGCTTGATGATCGTTTTGTTGAATGCCTCCGCTAAACTGTTAGCGGCGGGATTATAGGCAGTTGAAGCCACATTCTGAATTCGGTATTTATCGCAGAACCGACAGAATACTTGGCTTATGAATTGGGGACCATTGTCGTGGATGATCCGCCTAGGGACACCAAATCGATGGATGACATGGTGTTTGATGAAATTAACCACATTAGAGGTTTTGACTTCAACCAGTGGTATAGCCTCTGCCCACTTTGAAAAGTAGTCGATTATTGCAAGGATAAACCGGTACCTCTTGTCGAAGCAGGGCTGATTGGCCCTACGACATTGATTCCCCATGCTTCAAATGGCCATGAAGCAACAGTCCGGTGGAGCAGCTCCGAGGGCTGGTGTATGAAATCCGCATGAATTTAACATGCTTTACACCTTCGTGCATATTGGATGACATCAGCTATCATAGTTGGCCAATAGTATCCAAGTCTGTGCAACCTGTCCTTAAGTTTTGGACCTGGCTGATGAGCTCCACAAGTACCGTCATGCGCTTCTTGGAGCGCTTCTTGTGCCTCTGAATTGGAAAGGCAACGGAGGAGGAGACCGTCATATGAACGACGGTAAAGTGTCTTCAGAGTCGGATCGTAGTAGAAACGGAGAGACCTTCGTCTGATAGATGCCGCTTCTTTAGGATCGTCTGGAAGCAGATCGTGCAAAGCATAGTCAATAAGAGGAAAGCGCCAATCTCTCGACTCAAGATCCGTGGAGACATTATAGACTTCTCGAGTTCTTAGCATGTGCTTGGAGCATACAAGATGTCGAGTTGCGACTGTGAGGTGATACTCGGTGTCGGCTGGCAAGGCTAGTGTTATTGCTAATGCAGCAAGAGCATCCGCCTTGGTATTTTGAGATCGAGACACATGCACGATATAGAAGCCTTCAAATAGGTTGGCCAATTCAACGGCCGTGTGATAATAAGGCACCAAGTCCTCATGGCGGACTTCGTATTCGCCTTTAACCTGATTGATGATCAGTTTTGAATCGCCATAAGCTTCGAGGTAGTGTACCCCATTCCATGGGCGAGTTGAAGACCGATGAGCAGAGCATTATATTCTGCTACGTTGTTGGAGCATGATTCTGTCAAAGAAAATGCTCTGGGAAGAACATGGTTCTGCGGGGAGATAAACACAACCCCCGCTCCGGCAATAATCTTGCCTTTAGGGCCCATTCGCGATGCTCCATCAAAGAACATCTGCCACACTTCCTCTTCTGAGGTTGCATAAGACTCGAAGACTTCATCAGAGATATCTTCGTGAAGTTTTTAATGCTCCGGAACTGGATGAGCAGCCAAGAACTCTGCAAGGGCCTGGCCTTTAACCGCCTTCTGAGGCGTGAAGATCATGTCATACTGAGACAATAAAAGTGCCCACTTAGCCAATCTTGAATTCAATGATCCTGGCTTCGTCATAAGAAGACGCAATGGGTTTACTCTGGAGATGACATGTATGGTCTGGCCGACCAAATAATGTCGTGTCTTCTGAACAGCGAAGACGAGAGCTAAACACTCTTTCTCGATAGGGTTATAGCGAGATTCCGCTCCTATCAGAGTTCTGCTCAGATAATAAATGGCCTGCTCGTGGCCATTGTCGTCCTTTTGAGCGAGGAGGGCACCGAGGGAGTAGTCCAGATCTTCTACATAAAGTAAGAATGGTTTCCCTGATGTAGAAGCCACTAAGACTAGAGGCTTTGTGAGGTACCTCTTGATGTCTTCGTAAGCTTCCTGGCAAGCTTGATCCCATACGAAGGAAGCACCCTTTTTCATGAGTCGGGTGAACGGTTGACAGCGGCATGAGAGATTTGTAATGAATCTTCTGATATAAGCCAGCCTGCCTTGCAAGCCTCTAAGCTCTTTGAGATTCCTTGGTGGATGCATGCTCTGAATGGCTTTGACTTTGTCTGGGTCAAGATGAATCCCTTTTGATGTGACAATAAACCCAAGGAACTTGCCGCTTGAAACTCACAAGAAGGATTTTGTCGGGTTCATTTTCAGTTGATGAGCCTGCATTATGTCGAACATCATTCTCAGGTAGCGAAGATGTTCATTCTTGTTGCGGCTTTTGACGGCAATGTCATCGACATAGCACTCCACCGTTTTTCGGAGATGATCGCGGAAGATTATACTCATTGCCCGTTGATAGGTTGCTCCGGCGTTCTTCAGTCCGAAGGGCATTACAGTGTAGCAGTATATCCCCAATGGTGTTCGAAACGAAGTATGCTTCTCGTCGTCGGGATACATCTTAATCTGGTTGTACCCTGAAAAGCCGTCCATGAAAGACATCCTTTCGAACCCGCATGTGTTGTCAATCATGACGTCGGTGATGGGCAGTGGGAATTCGTCTTTGGGACAAGCCGTATTGAGATCACGGTAGTCAATGCAGATCCGTATTTTCCCGTTCTTTTTGAGGACGGGGACGATGTTGGCTACCCAATCTGGATGTTGTTCCTCCCAGATGAAGCCACATGTAATGAGCTTGTGAACTTCGGCTTCAATAGCTTCCATAATGTTCGGGCGAAACTGACGTTGTTGCTGCTTGACTGGCTTGACGTCAGGCTTGATGTTTAGACGGTGCATAGCGACATGTGGATCAAGTCCGGGCATATCTTCATAGCTCCACGCGAAGACGTCTATATACTCCTTTACGAGTATTATCAATTCTTCCCTTTCTGTAAGTGATAGGCTTTCACTTATAAAGATAGGCTTGGGATGATCTTGACTTCCCAAGTTGACCTGCATCACCTTGTCTTCAGTAGGTGGTTCGAGCGATTCGAATCGCTTTTCCCATTGAAGGTCTAATTGCTGGGCCCATGGTTCTTCGTCAGTGGCTTCTACGGGCTCCAATAGACTGCTTGAGGTCATATTGACAGTGAGGTCTTCGAACATTCCTCCTATACTGACATCTGAATCCCACTCGGAGGATGAGGCTGAATGTGATGGAACTAATCCATCGTCCTTGGCTTGAACCGTTGCTGACGATGTGGGTGTAACATACCCTAACCCCCTGCGTGTACTATCATAGTAATTTGCAGGCTTCCCTTTAGGCACAAAGTTCCGCATCAAACCGCGCCTTCCTTTTTCGAAATTCAGGCCTGCTCCATGCTTCAAGTCTTATCCCATTTTCTTCATAATATGGCGCGCTGACTGCGCGTAATGAAAGAATTGTGGAGTGTCTGAGTCTGAGCTCGAATCTGCGATCGTGGGTCCCCGTGGTTGGGTTCTACCGAAGATTATCGGTAACTGACCTTCTTTGGATGGCGGGATTACCAAGATGGCTCCTTCTGCGGATTCCATGGGTGTACTGGATGCACTTGGCTTATGTAAAGGCATGTGTAGGGAGCTATCCGTAATGGATTCAAATAGCCCAACAGTCGCGGGATAATCAAAAGAAATATTATCATTAATTACCCATTCACCTTCATCCACTGAAGGAGTATTACATAGGGGATTATTGAGACATGCTATAATTGGTTCACCAATCAGAATGGCTGGCATGCCTGCTTCGGATTCTGAATCCGCCTCGTTGCCACTTTCATCATCGTCCGGCAACGGTTCTTTGGGTGCTCCACCGGCCTCTTGATACAGGAGAGCGTCAGTGAAGTAGTTTTCCACCCCTTTGAATGGTTGCTTTTCAGCAAAGACAGTTCGTACTGTCGCGTCATCTTCAACATATTTGAAGCATTGGTGCAGAGTAGAGGGAACGATCCAGTTGGCATGAATCCATGGCCATCCTAGCAGCAGGTTATATGACGTGTCAGCGTCAATGACATAGCATGTCACTTCTGACTTCAGGTTCCCGATTCTGCAACGGAGTCGAATTTTCCCAAGTGGGTGACTGCTTCTGGCATTGAAACCGTATATTATAGTAGTGGTTGCGGACAACCTGTACAGCGGTATGACGAGGAAGTAGAGAAGCCTTTTGGGATGATGCTAAGTGCGGACCCCGGATCGACTTGTATTCTTTCAATGCACGTTGAACCGATATATCCGGTGTAGTACAGAGGTCGATCGTGCTTGTTGTCTTTGAGAAGCATATCTTCCGCCGTGAATGTAATAGCAGGCACCTTGGATTGTGTATGATGACATTCTAGACAAGGAGGCTGAACGTCGTCGTTAGGGATCTCAGGGATGCATGTCAGAAAGGATTCTAAATTGGCTAGCGCGTCCCTGAGTGCTTCTCTTGTCTCTTTAGAGAGACGAAGGAGCTCGTGTATAGTGATACAAGCTGGGATATTGGCCAGCTGAGCCAATATGTCAAACCGAAAGGGCGTATCGAACCCTTGGCCTGGTGGTTTCTTCAACACGTGGTCGAATCATACCTCCTTAGGCCTCTCTTTTCCCTTGGTTGGGATTGGAGTGGATGCTGACATTGGTACTGACGTCGTTTGCCGTTGTATCTCGTCAGTAGATTTTTCATACTGCCTCAAGTATGATTTTCTGGATCGGGTGCCCGTCTGTTGAGGCGTATCGGCTTGCGCCGTGCAAGCAAGCTTTTCCCCTTCTGAATCGCTGAGGGAAGCTGATGTAAGATTACCATCGTCTGGCAGGACAGAGATGACATTGCAAGATTTGCCCTTTAAGTTGGGCTCCTTTGAATCCCGCTGTACTTCTTGGACGAGGTCCGGGTGTATCCACATGACTTCTCCTGTCTCCAATGTTAAGGGAACAAGACCCTTATTGTTTTGAGTTGTAGCTGGAGGATGCTTGACGTCCAACCGTGGAGCGAGGACTGGATAAGTTCATTCAGGAACTGTGACCTTTGGAGTTTTGCCGAACTCGAGGGTCACCATATTGGCAGTGACTTTCTTCTGCTCCGTCTTCAACGTTAGAACCCCGGCATCGACCAGGGCTTGTATTCTGTCCTTGAGGACATAACACTGATCAGTAGGATGGTGGATCATCCTGTGGTAGAGGCAGTATTTAGGGTCGTTTGTGCGCCTTATCTCATCGAGACGCCGAGCATCTGGCAGTTTCATTTTGTTCCCTTTGTGGAGCAGATGGAATATCGTGACCACCTGATCGTCTTTAAAGGAGTACTGCTTTGGAGGGAACTTAGGCTCCTGATTGTTGAAGCCGCTCTTCTTGGTCTTCGACTGCACATCTCCAGATAACTCCACAGACATAGTCTCATTGCCTTTAGCTTGAGAAGATTGCGGTAGGTCGCTACACCCTTTGTTGTTCATCCCCCACTTGCCTCTAGGGGCGGATGGTTCGAACTTTTTAGCCGACTTCTCGGCTATCTCTGCTTGTTCGACCAATTCCTTCCAGGTGTGGGCTTTGACAGCCCCCATGCGAACTTCCACTTGGTCTAAGAAGTTGTGTCTGCATGTCTGTAAGAGCATGGGTAGTGGCATCCCTGCTGGGCACATCAAGGATAAGTTTCTGAATCGTTCAATGTAGTCACGGACAGATTCGCCCTTCCTCTGCACAGTCGAGAGGAGCTTGTCCATGGTTACTTCAGTATCGTCCTCATAGAAACGAGAGAGGAACCGAGTTTTCAGATCGATCCATGAGTTCATAGAGCCCGGGGAAGACTTCGGAACCAGTCGAATGCCACCCCCTTTAAGGTGCCAATGAATAGCCTAGCCATGATGGCGTCATTGCTTATGACATTACCAGTCTGAGACCGGAAATAGTAGATGTGCTGATTTGGCGAGCTCTTTCCGTCATAGGTATGCAACGTTGGCGGTTTGAACTTCGGTGGATATTGCACCGAATCCCACTCCAGCGGATAAGGACAGACTGCCCCTTCCTTCTTTAATTCATCCCTTTGAGCTAGGGATGCGATTTGAGCCTGGAGGCCCTTAAGGATTTTGGCGTCTAAGGAAGAACCCGCCTAGGATTTCTCCGGCTTTGGTTGCTCATTGTTGAAGTGTTCCTCCTCATCGTGATTGCTCCCGGCATCATTGTTGTTCCGGTTACTGAGGAGTTGTGCGAGCATCTGTTGAATATTGTCCAGAGCCTCTTGCTGAGTCTTGGAAGTTTGCTCCTGAGCTTCCAAACGCTGACGAAGATCGTCGTAAGCATTATCAACCATGTTGACTGATGCTCTGTCTGTTCGCACCGAGCTAACTGTCGCCAAAGAGGCATACCCACTGTCTTCATCTTCTTCTTCGTCTGATGACTGGAGTAATCTTCTGGGTTCTGGCGAGGCTAGGGCCATCGAGGAAGAAGGCTGTTCATAAGTGTAGGGTATCGCCACCCTGGATTTGGTGTTTCAGAAAACACCTTCTTCATGTACCAAGACTTCGCCTAAGCCTGGGCTGTAGTCTGGATCTGGGGACTCCCGTCCTCTTCCAGTCATATTGACGGATACGGAGGCTGGATCTCGTGAGGTGCTCCTCTTGCGGTGTTTCCTCGGGGCCTGTACCGATAGCCGATCAAAAACTGACCGTCGTCTTGGAGGCGTGGCAGGGATTGGTCCCAACCGGCAATGGACCGAGTGGAGTGTCAGCAGTTGACATCCCACTTGTTGACAACAGGGGGAAGAGGTTTATCTATCCGTCAACAATTTCCTCAAATCAGACCCGGTTGGGTCTCTGCAATCGAGCGCAAAGGCTCTTTTGGATCGCACATGGGACGATGTCCTGCTTCTTTTATCCCTGCAGATGGGATTAGCACTGAATAGTGCTTTGGTTCTAGCTTCACCAACAGACGTGAACTTAGTGCTTGACGTACTAGAAAGCGGAGCACGCTGTGGTGCTTTACTCGCTATGCTGCTGCGAAGGCAATTAGCCTTAGATAGTACTTTGGCTTCAGCTTCGCGGTCATGGACCCTGCGCGTACGCTATGGTACAGTAGCTTCGCTCGTGAGAACGAGGCTGGCGCGAGGCATTGCTACTCTTGAATTGGGCGACGGTATGATTGCCGTCTTAACTTCATGATTGGAGCAGACAGGCATCCTGCCTTTTTCTTCGTGAGAGAGGCGCGGTTTAGGCGTAGCTACGCCTGAAGCTTCAGTTGAAGACTTCTGTTTAGGCTTCCATACCCGCTTTAGCAGAGGAGACTTAGGTTCACAAGGAACCTGATTAGCCACATGCGAGGCTGAGGGGTGTTGGCAGAATTCTGCTTTCGGTTTCTGCTTTGAAACCTTGGTCGTGGAAACCTTCCTATGCTTCCGTGCTCGAAGCATTGGGCCACCCCCAGAGAGGACTTCTTCAAATCTTCCTTGATCGAACTGAACCACCAAGTTCTCACAAGTGAAGGAATCAGACTGTGGACATGCTTCCTTGTTGCGCCAAATAACCGCAATAGGTTCGTAGAGAACCTTTTCCGTCTCCGCAGAGACTTTCCTTGAAGATTTAGCCAGAGGGGCTCTGGCTGCACCGGCTTTTCTGAATTCAGAGTTAGACCTGAAGGTTTGTTCGTCGCATTGCGACACTTGATTGTCGGTAGTGGAGAATTTCTTCCCCAGCGGAGTCGCCATCTTGTTTTCCATTATGTTTGCAAAGGGGAAAACTTACAAAAAAGAGTTTGAGGAGCTAAATTATAAGTATTCTTAAAAAGATTACAAGTAGATCTCCTCAGAGATCCTGGAGAAGTGTGCCGATAGGAGTCTGGTCAACGCGCAACCACTTTGTCCCTTTGACGATGCGAGCGATGAGATTCCCTTCTCGCCTGGTTCGGGGAATCAGAGAACAGAAGGTTGGTAGAACCCTCTTGCTGCTTCTCAAAATCGCCTTCAATAAGGAATTCCTTCTCGCCTGGTTCCGAAGATTCCTTGAGAAGAAGGACGATGTTAGGGTATCAACACCCTGAATAGAGAAAGCAATTCTCTAAAAGGTCTCTGAATTCAAGAGCGCACGGTGCGTTATGAAGAAGCCTCTGCTTGTGGAGTCCTCTTATATGCATGCATCGTGGTCCGTATGCCTGCCTCTCCTTGTACCCCTGGCGGGCTATTTATAGGGAGAGCAAGGGTATAATCGTCCCTTGAAAGTATGGAAACAGATTGAATCAAATCTATTTAAATCTGGAAAGTAGCCTTGCTGCGAGGCTAGGATCAGCTTCTGCGAAGCTAGAATTGGCAGGTCAGTTGACCTTCTTGATCCTTTCCATATCGTTGGAGGATTTCCCCTGATCTTCTTACTTATTTTAGAAGAGTCAAGAGATTATGACAATCAACTGCCAAATTTGATCTCTGATTTGATCTTAATTGGATTTGATCTGATTAGATCCGATCTCATCTGAAGATTTGATTGGTCAAAGGTTGACCATAGCAGACCAATAGTGAAGCTGCCCGCATTGAGCTCGTAGCGGAGCTAGAGACGATTTCTGGCGAAGTCCGAAAGAACCCTTTGGCGGAGTTGGAAGTCCTCTGTGGCGAAGTTGCGAGTTAGCTTCTTGGCGAGGCTTTGGATGGCTTCAAGGTGAAGTTGGATGATATTAGCCTCTCAAGCAAGGCTATCCCTTTGGGCTCATGCGATGCTAAGTGTTAGCACCTTAGACCTGCTGAGGTCTGTTTAGAAACAATCCAGGTTCACTGTCTGCTTGCTGGATCAGTGAAGTCCAAGTTGCTTCCTTGTCCCTCGGAGATGGGTGAAAACTGGTCTTCAGCTCGTCTGTCACTTGTCTTTTGTAAATGTCAACAAGTTTAGACATTGTTCGGACTAATAGGAATCTTGTCTTTTTTAAGTGTCAACAAGTAAATTCGAAAGAAGTTTTAGAAGTGTTTTTGCAAAAGAAAACCCTATTTGATATGTAACAAGATGTGTTACGGCCTCGGCCCATAGGTATTGAGGGAGACAGTATTCATTTATTATAATCCTAGTCATTTCTTGAAGTGTTTGATTTTTCCTCTCAACTACTCCATTTTGTTGTGGAGTTCTAGGACAAGATAATTCATGTTTAATTCTATTGTCTTCACAGTAAGTGATAAAGGATTGGCTATTGAATTCACTACCTCTATCACTCCTTATTCATAAAATTGAAGAATCTTTTTCCTTTTCAACTCTTTTCCTAAATGCTTGAAAATGTGAAAAGGCTTGATTTTGTGTTCTAAAATGAAAACCCAAGTAAAACGAGAAAAATCATCAACGAATACAAAAGCAAAACGATTCCCTCTTAGACTTTTGGTTTTAGTAGGACCAAACAAATCCATATGAATTAACTCCAAGGGTCGTGATGTCATGATATCCTTGATGGATTTGAAAGAGGACTTGGTTAGTTTTCCAAGTTGGCACGCATCGCAAATGCGGTCCTTTTCAAATTTCAAGTAAGGAATACCTTTCACCGTTTCCTTGTTGTTTATTCTAGATAGATGGTCAAAAGAAATATGGCCTAGTCTCCTATGCCACAACCAAGAGTCATCATTGAAGGCATTCAAACAAATGGCATTACATTGCATATTAGACATATCAATCATATATACGTTATTTTCACAAAATATGGAAAGTAAACATGCATTAGTTTGTCTATCAAAAATATTACAAGCTAAGTCATCAAAAATCACATTAAAACCTTTATCACAAAGTTGACTAACACTCAAGAGATTATGCTTGAGGCCATCAACTAAAGCAACATTTTCAATTATAGGAGATGAACCAAGTTTAATGTTACCTATACCAACAATCTTTCCTTTGGAGTCATCTCCGAAGGTGACGGTTCCACCTTCATGGTATCTTGATGGGTTGTAAAGTTGTTGATATCCAAAGTCATGTGCCTTGAGCAACCACTATCAAGATACCACCGCTCCCTATATTTTTGAGCTTTGGAGTGTACCTACATCATGTAACATAATTGTTGACTTTGGTACCCAAATTTTCTTAGGTCCTTTAATGTTAGTATTACGAACCCAAACATGATTATTTCAGGCATTTATACTATCAAAACACAATTTAGCTAAGTGACCCTTTTGGCCACAATAAGTGCATGCATAAATTTTATCATAAATGAATGCATGATGAGTGTGAGGAGTGTGATTGTTTGGTTTGTACACATGTTTGGCATGATGAGAGTGCAAATGTTGTGACTTGTGAGCATGGGTGTGTGTAGCATGAGTTTGTTTCTTTGGGATATATTTCTTAGGAAACATAGCCTCCAATCTAGATTTATCAAATTCACATTTCTTTAAAACTTCTCCCAAAGAGTTAATTTTATTCTTTAGCATGGAAATCTCATTTTTATCTATCAAAGGAAATTTAGCTTTACAAGAAATCATATAAGCATCAAAATCTTTTTGAGTGGAAGTGAGAGTTAAAAACAATTCATCCTTTTCTTTTGTGAGCATGAAAATTTTGTGGTTAAGAGTTTCATTTTCCTTTTTCATTTTTAAATATTTTTTTTAAGAAAATCATAATTATGAGATAATTCTTCAAAAGCTTCTCCTAATTCATCCATGTATAATTCACAATCTTCAATAGATGATTCGGGGATTACCTTATTTGGGTTTTCATTAGCCATGAAACACATATGAGCCGTGTCAACTTCTTCTTCGGATTCACTCTCCGAATTTCAAGTAGCCTTTAAAGCCTTCTTCTTGCATGGCTTCTTGGAGGTGAAGGGTTTGCTCTTATTTTCTGGACACTCTGAACGATGTGCCTCGGCTTCCGGCAATTGAAGCAAATGATCTTCTTTTCTTCCTTTCCTTGCCATCCTCTTCTATTTTCAAATTTTGCTTTGTTGTACATTCTCCGAACATTCTTCACAAGAAGAGAGAGATCTTCATCATCCTCTTCTTCATCATCTTCGTCGGAGTAGGTGGAAGAGCTTTTGAAAGCGATTGCTTTCTTCTTTAGAGGAGCCATTTCTTCTCTAGCTTTTCTCTCCATCTCATGGGTCTTGAGGTTCCCAATGAGACCAATGAGCTCCATTTCCTCCTTGTCGTTGAGTTTCTTCAAGGTTGTAACTTTGACTTTCCAAGATAGAGGGAGTGCACGAATGATCTTCCTCACCTTTTGATCGTTGTCAATGCCGTTACCTAAAGAAGCAAGCCCGTTAGTTATTTTTGTAAATTTAGTAACCATATAATCAATAGATTCATTTTCTTGCATGGTAAAGTTTTCATATTGTGAACGTAAGAGGTCAACTTTAGCCCTCTTAACTTGTGATGTTCCCTCATGAGTGACTAAAATGTGAGTCCAAATCTCATATGCGGCAATGTATGACTCTAGCAATGTCATCATCATTAAAGCTTGAAGCAAGACATGTGTGCCCTAGCATTTGCGTCAAACTCTTTCGTGACAATATCGAACCAAGTGTCCTCATCACCAAGGGGTACGCTAAAAGTTTAGTCACCACCTTTACAACCTGATTAGTCTACAATTCTGCATTATTATTTCGCATTCTCCCACCGATTTATGAATAAATTGTCGATCTAAATCATGTTTTGGTCTTTATTGCAGGTAGATCCAAAGTTCAAGGGCAAAGATGTAATAAGAGTTTAATTAAACCCAATTAAGGGTAATTAAATCCGCATTACTTGGAGGCCAAGCAAGAATTTATCTAGAAGATACAATGAACCTAGCCTCTTGCGCATATCAGATGAATTGCGGACGAATTTACCAGAAACGGAATATACCAGGAAGCGTCTCGAAGCCAGACCGAGCCCCAGACCAAAACCAGGGAGTTCTCTCCCTGGTTTGGCCGCGGATCTACGGCTTGTTAGTGGAGCCACGCGTCGATTTTCGACACGTGGCCCCGTCTCGTCTTTTAGAAGCATCTTTCGCCTATAAATAGACCTGCATAGGCCCAGAGCGCAGGCAGTCTTCATTTTTAGGAGTAGGTGCAGATTTTAGGAGTAGTGTAGGTAGGTGCTCTTCATTTCTCTTGTATTTTCATTTCTTTTTAGATCATTGTAGTAGGGCTGAGTGATTCATAGAGAGAGAGATAGAGAGGGATTGATGTAATAAATAGTGACAGTCTATGTAAAGGTGCCTCCTTTCTCTTCCATTGTAATCTCCTTCATCTTCTACATGATTTCTTGCTAACTTTTATTCTCATGGCAATCTAACTTCTAACCACTAACCATCTAACCAATTACTTGATAATCCACATGAATCGGGTAGCCTCTATTAAGGCCTTGTTCTTGCAAGAGCCATTGATGGCCAATGATGATGGGTTCTAACATCTAACTTGCTAACTTAATAACCAAGCTAACTCTCTTTTATTTCATGCTTTCTTTCAATAGTCTAATGAGTTGATGCTTGTATTAGCTTGATCTTGATGTATGTTTGAATGTGATGAACCATCTATGTGCCATGCTTTGTATCGTCTCTTGAAGCCAAGGATTATTGATGGCCGAGGATCAAAATGTGAGGCAACTATCATAAAGAGGTTAGCATGGTTAGTAGAGTATTTAGTAGTTAGTAGCCATGAGTATTCTTTTATCTTGTTTTAGAAATCGTTTTTCAAAATTCTTTCTATCATTTTCATCGTTGTTTTCACCGCCGACTTAGTTCATCTTTGTTTCATCTCCTTTTCTATTTTATTTTCCAAACCACTCTTTTATTGAGTTTTTACATCGACGTTTTCATCGCTCTCCTCACCTACCACATTCTGGATTTCCTTTTCCTTTTCTTTTCACTTTCTTTTTCATTCTTTCAACAAAGAAGAAGTGTTAACAAAAGTCGTGAATAGAAACTGTCAATGCTTCTATCGCCTCCCTTCCCTGTGGATACGACCCGTTGAGCCCATGCTATAACGGAAGTATCGAGGGTACATTAGCACACATTCGAGCTTTTATCGATTTCATAAACAAACACTTTTTTGAGTGCTAGTTCCACCCCGATCAAAAAAAATGGCGCCGTTGCCGGGGAAGGGAATGGTTTCGTTTTCACGTTTTTGTTAACATTGTCTTCTCTGTTTTGGTGTACAGGACAATCTTTACAGGTGCTTAATATTGCAGTACATAAACTAGCTTTGCATCTCTCTGCTCTTGAAAGTAGGGCCCCAGATTTTGAAGAACTGCCGCACAAACGCGACATTTGCCGCGAAAACGCGGCCATTTTGTGATGATTGTAAATCTTGTTGTGCTGGGATGTGTTATTGTAATAGTAGTATATTTGTGCTGCTATTTTTTCTGCTTTGATTGCCTACACATCATAATAAAATAAAGAACTAAAATACGATATTTGGACGCGTTTAAAATGGTTTAGGCCATATGGGAAAGTTAAGGCCATCAAACTTGGATGGGATCTTAATACCTTCGGCCATCTTTACTAATGTGTATGAGAATGAAATATGAAAAAGATGATTAGCAATTTAGGATCTCTCTAAGGTTGTTAAGCCAAGCAAATAGAGACCAAAGCTCTGATACCAATTGAAAAACACCTAGAGGGGGGTGAATAGGTGTTATGCTAATCAAATGCCCTTTTAAAAATAAATTAAGATATAGGATGCAAGCGGTCACTCAAAATAAGAAATTGAAGCCGAATTTCCCGTGAAGGGCTCTAAAACTTCTCCTTTTTGAATCCTCTAGATTATGAGTTGAGATGCTTACTTGCTTCCTTGTTGATATGAGTATAGACTGAAAATGCAAGAAGATGAATTGAGTGCAAATAATGAAAATAAGGCAAGTAGTAGCACAAGTAGAAGAATGTAAAACAAAAAGAGCAAAAGGAAATCAATCGCAAACATAAGAGAATTTGTTTCGAGGTTAGAGCCACTGCTTTACGTCCCCGCTTTCACCACTATGAAGGATTTCCACTAAATCCACAAAGGAAACTTTCACATAGGAACCGTACATCCAAGAGATTATAATTGGTCTACACAAGACCGGAGTACCCAACTGCAACAATACTATCCTCACACAAGAGGAACCACAACTCAAAGGATTACAAGTTACTTGGTATCTAGAAAGACCACAAACACTCTCTTACCTTATAGAATGGAGTATGATTTTTGGCTCAAGAAGTAAAAGTGAGAGAAAATTTTCAGTAGTGAGAGTTTAGAAGACTTGAAAACCAACTGAAAAATTTTGCAATAGAAAGAACTTTGAAAATATAAAGCAATGAAACATTTCTTCTCTTGAAAACACTTGAAACTTGGATGTTTTTCTTGTTTAAATCCAAAGACCCATGACCTTTATTTATAGGCAAAGGATAAATACCATTCATAAGTGTTACCAGGTCATTAGGGGTGAGTTTAGCCACTTGGAAACAAGAAATAGCTGCTGGAACCTATAAAAAATAAAACAGATCAAAAATAGAGCATTGGTATCAGTCTGGACAGTTGCCGGTCGACCGGCAGGCCACTTGGAAAAGTAGCCGTTGGCTCCGGTCGACCGCCAGGTATTTTTAAAAAAATTTTGAACTGCCGGTCGACCGGGCCGGTCGACCGGCACAAACAGAGAGTAAGTGCCAAGCAGTCGGTCGACGGTCGGTCGATCGCCCCGGTCAACCGACAGACGTGCACAGCGTGCACGTCCACGGCCAAAAGGCTCGGTCGACCGTGTTGGCCTGAAACAGCTACGGTCGACCGCCCGGTCGACTGAAATGGCCTGAAAAAGAATTTAAACAGATTTTTGAAAATGAAAAAAATTTAAGAATATTTTTCAATGGTTTGAGGGTTAAGTAGCATAGTATAGGAGATAAACTACATGTTCTCAACTTGATATAAAAATTTAAAAATTATAAAACATGTATATTAACCAAATATGCAACAAAACTAATATTACCAAAAACTTGTATTTTTGAAAAGTGTATTTTTTTGTTGTAATTTCTTGAGCACATATATCATATCCTTACTTTTTAACATAATGAAATCTTATAAGGGTTTAGGGAACTACAAGATCTTCAATCGGGCATTTTCTTGAATAACTACAAGATCTTTAACATCGTTGAGTAACTTGAATTCTTGATCCCGTATTTGAGTCATCTTGAGTCAACACCACCTTCCTTTAGGGAAGAAATATCTTGAATCCTAAGAACCCTAAAATAATCTTAAATACTTAAACTTGATTAGTACAAATAACTATATATGTTTTGTAATCATCAAAACTCTAAAACTGGGTGATTGTAACTTTGGGCCAACAATCTCCCCCTTTTGATGATGACAAAACATATGAGTTATTTAGAGAAAAAAATGAAAGAGCTTGAAAACCCCCCCCTCAAATCATGCTATCTATCAAGAATAAGAAACGAATATTATAACAAAAATGAATCGAAACAGTATGCATGAAAAGAAACAATAACTCAAAAGTATTTCTCCCCCCTTTTGCCATGCATCAAAAAGGGTCAAGATGATAAAACATGTTTGAAGAGTATTTGCAAAATATTCATGAATCCATAATACAAACATTTAAGTCACCACAAATAAAGAAAAATCTATTATAATTTAGGGGTTTAGTAAAAATATCCGCAAGTTGAAAATCGGTGGAAACATAATCAATTTCAATATCACCTTTCTCATAATGATCTCGAAGAAAGTGATACCGAATGTCAATGTTCTTTGTCTTACTATGTTGATTTGCATCTTTAGTCATATGAATAGTACTAGTATTATCACAAAATATTTTAATATGGTCATAATGCAAATCATAGTCAAGGAGAGTATGTTTCATCTAAAAGACTTGTGCACAACAAGCCCCGGCCGCAACATACTCCACCTCACGGTTGAGAGGGCTATAGAATTTTACTTCTTGGAAGACCATGAAATAAGGCAATTTCCTAGAAACTGACAGGTTCCACTAGTACTCTTCCTATCCACTCTACAACCCGGAAAGTTGGCATCCAAAAAACTCATCATGAAAAATTGTCCGGTCTTCGGATACGACAAACCCATTCCAATGGTGCCCTTAAGATATCTAATAATGCGTTTTTACCGCAATAAAATGGGACTCTTTAGGACACGATTGAAATCTATCACAAAGACAAACACTAAACATAATATCCGGCCTACTAGTCGTTAAATATAATAAACTACCAATCATGCTACGATAGAGTTTAATGTCTACATTTATACCTTGTTCATCCTTGTTAAGTTTTGTTGTGGTAGCCATGGGAGTTTTGCTTGTCTTAGCCCCTTCAAGCCAAAATTTCTTAATGAGTTCTTTCGTGTACTTGGCTTGATTTATAAAAATTCCATCACTCCTTTGCTTGATTTGGAGTCCAAGAAAGTAGTTAAGTTCGCCCATCATAGACATCTCAAATTCGTCCTTCATGCATGATTCAAAATCTTTGCAAAGTTTTTCATTAGTAGATCCAAATATAATATCATCAACATATATTTGAACAATAAGAATATCATTTTCAACGTGTTTAGTAAATAAAGTGGTATCTATTATACCTTTAGCAAAGTCATTAGGTATAAGAAATAATGAAAGTCTTTCATACCAAGCTCTAGGAGCTTGTTTTAAACCATATAAAGCTTTGTCCAGTTTGAAAACAAAATCCGAATGTGTAGGATCAACAAACCCCGGGGGTTGTTCAACATACACCTCCTCTTCAATAAACCCATTTAAAAATGCACTTTTGACATCCATTTGAAAAAATTTGAAATTTTTATAGGAAGCAAAAGCAAGTGTTATCCGTATGGCTTCAAGCCGTGCTACGGTTGCAAAGGTTTTCTCAAAATTGATACCTTCGATTTGGGTGTAACCTTGGGCCACTAACCTTGCCTTATTTCTAATAACATTGCCCGACTCATTCAACTTATTCCTAAAAATCCATTTAATGCCAATTAATTATTGGTTTATCATGGGGTCTAGGGACAAAATGCCAAACTTAATTGCGCTCAAATTGATTGAGCTCCTCTTGCATGGCAAGCAACCAATATGAGTCGCCCTCGCTTGGAGGATATTCTTTGGTTCAAAATGAGAAATAAAAGCATAATGGCCACAAAGATCATGGAGTTTAGAACGAGTAGTTACCCCTTTTGATACATCACTTATAATTAGATCCTTGAGATGATGTGGAGTGAATCTCCAATCCTTTGGAAGTGGTTGTGGTTGCTCCACTTCAACTTCTTGAACTTCACTTTGTACATCAATTTTTGGCTCGTCTTCTTTTATAGTTGAGTCCTTCAAGGTTATCCTCTCCATGTCTTCACCTAAGGAATCTATTTTTACAATATTCTCAACAAAAATATTAGATTCCTCAAACTTTACATGTACAGATTCTTCAATAGTCATTGTACATTTATTGAAGACTCTACAGGCTTTACTAGTGTTAGAGTAACCAACAAAAATAGCTTCATAAGATTTTGCATCAAACTTACCTAAATTATCTTTAGTATTTAAAACGAAACATTTACAACCAAAAACTTTAAAATAAGAAACATTTGGTTTTCTTGAATAGTAAATTTCAAAAGAAGTTTTAGAAGTATTTTTGTAAAAGAAAACCCTATTTGATATGTAACAAGATGTGTTTATGGCCTCGGCTCATAGGTATTGAGGGAGACCGTATTCATTTATCATAGTCCTAGCCATTTCATTAGGGGTGAGTTTAGCCACTTGGAAACAAGAAATAGCCGTTGGAACCTATAAAAAACAAAACAGCTAAAATAGAGTCGTTGGTGTCAGTCTGGACAGCTGCCGGTCGACCGGCCGGTTGACCGACATGCCACTTGGCAAAGTAGCTGTTGGCTCCGGTCGACCTCCAGGTATTTTAAAAAAAAATTTGAACTGCCGGTCGACCGGCGCAAACAGAGAGTAAGTGCCATACAGTCGGTCGACCGCAGGGGTAGACGGTCGATCGCCCCGGTCGACCGACAGACGTGCAAAGGCCCGGTCGACCGGGCCGGTCGACCGTGTTGGCCTGAAATACGGTCGACCGAAATAGCCTGAAATAGGATTTAAACAGATTTTTGAACATGGAAAAAGTTTAAAAATATTTTTCAATGGTTTGAGGGTTAAGTAGCATAGTATAGGAGATAAAATACATGTTCTCAACTTGATATAAAAATTGAAAAATTATGAAACATGTATATTAACCAAACATGCAATAAAACCAATATTACCAAAAACTTATATTTTGAAAAGTGGATTTTTGTGTGTGTAACTTCTTGATCACATATATCATATCCTTACTCATGAACATACTAAAATCTTACAAGGGTCTAGGGACTACAAGATCTTCAATCGGGCGTTTCCATTTGCATCGTTGAGTAACTTGAGTTCTTGATCCCATATTTGAGTCATCTTGAGTCAACACCACCTTCCTTTAGGGAAGAAACATCTTGAATCCTAAGAACCCTGAAATAATCTTAAACACTTAAACTTGATTAGTACAAACAACTATATATGTTTTGTGATCATCAAAACTCTAAAACCGGGTGATTGTAACCTTGGGCCAACAAGTTTGCCATGAGAAGAAAAGATTAGCTAAGCATCATGTAGAAGATAGAGAAGATTACAATGGAGAAGAAAGGAGACACCTTTACATAGATTGTCACCATCTATTAGATTAATATCTCTCTATCTCTCTCTGAATCTCTCAGCCCTACTACAAGATCTATAAAAGAAAAGAAAATACAAAATAAAAGAGAAAGAAAATCCTAATCTACAACTAGGAGAGAGAAACCTAGCCTAATTCTAAATCTAATTGCGTTTCAGCCAACACCTGCAGTATTTATAGGCAAAAGAGGGTTCTAAATCGACGCGTGATCCCACCATATGGCCGCGAAAACGCGGCCATAGCCGCGTTTCTGTGGCCAAACCAGGGACTTAGGTCCCTGGTTTTTGTGACCTGATTGTTGGCCCAAAGGCCCATCACTTTAGTTTTGATGATGATTAACTCATGTAGTGAAAGTACTAATGATCTTGTGTTTAATTAGTCTCAGATTTGTGATCAAGATCTTAGTAGGTGTTTAGCTTTAACAAAGGAATTAAAGTCAGGTTTTGGAGCTAGCATGGTTTGAGTCAAGAGCCTATGCATCAAGACCACATCAAGTACTCAAGAGGAGTCTAGCTCTTTGGATCAAAATTTGAACCAAGTCAAGAAGGAGAAGAAGACTTTAAGTGAAGACTTCAAGAGAAGACTTGTGTCTAGGTTTGTTTTATTAAGATTTTGTATTTAGATAAAATGTAAGGGATAAAATAGTTGGTGGATTGCTCAAGTATACCATATACACTCACTCACAAGATTTAGATGAATTTTCATAAAATAATTTTTATTTTGGTAAAATACAAAAGAGTTTTTATTTTGGAAAAATACAAAAGAGTTTTTATTTTGGAAAAATGATTTTGGTTAAAAACTATAAACATTTTTAGTGCTTATTGTCAAAAACATAGATATTTCATCATGTATGTGTAGTGGATCATATCCATACACTCTATGCTTTAAAAGTGTTTAAAATATCTTGTTTTCGTATTTGGAAAAGTTTTGAAAAAATCTATTTGAAAAAATACAGATTTTGTTTTATGCCAAAATTTTTAAGTTACAAAAATAGTTCAAAAAATTTGTAACATGTCTTAATTTTACTCAAACATGTTTGTTTATCAAAGTATTATACTGAATTTATTTTTGTAGATTTTTAGAGATTTTATGGGATTTTATTAAAAGAAAAATACCAAGTTTTCAATCCCTAAAATGTTCTGTTCTGGCTTCTGTCGGTCGACCGGGCCGGTCGACCGAGCTAGGAGTCGGTCGACCGACGTGCATAAACGTACACGCCAGGTCTGGCTTGAGGGCCGGTTGACCGATCCGGTCGACCGTCCAGAGAGCTCTGCTATCTGGAAAGCCCCGGTCGACCGGGTCGGTTGACCGGCAGAGAGCTCTGCTCTCTATTCCAGGCCACGGTCGACTGGGCCGGTCGACCGAGGCTCCAACGATCGGATTTTTTGACCATTGGCAGTCGACCGGGCCGGTCGACCAACAGCCGTCCAGGCTATTGTTTTGCCCCAACGGCTAGTTTTTCTAGCCTATAAAAAGGAGGCACCCATGGACTGTTTTGAACAAGATTTTTGGAGAGTTTTAAAGCTAATTTTTCCCATATATTTTAGAGGTTTTCTCCACTAGCTTGAGAGCAAATATTTCCAATTCAAAAGGAAGTTTATCAAGAGTGTTTTCAAAAGTGATTCTTGAGTTTTTTTACCAAACATTCCATCCTTGTTTTTCTCACACATACTTGAGCTTTCCATTGATATATTCATCCTATTGGAGAGTTGTTGTGAGAGTGATTTGAGGTGATCAAAGTGTTTAGATCACCAAAGTTTACATCTTTGCTTTGAGGAGGCGGACTTGTGTGTTCGCGTGGTTTCGAGTTCTAGTGAGAGCTCGTTGTAGAGGTGCGACCTCGGCAAGATAGTGGGCTTGTGGTGTGTAGTTCTTGCGGGAAAGAGTGAAGGACTAGAGAGTCAAAGAGTTCTAATGGAAACTCCTTGTAGCTGTTGCGGCACCGAGTGATCCGGTGGGATCAGTTTATAGTGAAAATCCTTCATAGTGTTGAAGGCGGGGACGTAGAGCAAGTGTGCTCGAACCTCAAAATAATTCTCCCATGTTTGCGATTGCTCTCTCTCTATCTCTTACTTGTTTATATCTTGCATACGTATATTGCTTTCATCTTTATATGCTTGATATATATTTGTGCTCATATTGTTATATGCTTGGGGATTATTTGCTAACACTTGTATTCAACCAATCTAGAGAAATCTTGAGGAGTTAGTCCAGAGCCCTTCACGAAGAATCCGGCTACACTCTTGTGTTATACTTGGTGTGTTTAGCCTAAGTAGTTTTAGTTTGCATAAATAGTTTTAATTCCGCATTAATTGACCATTAGATTAGCTAGTCACCTATTCACCCCCCTCTAGGTGATTACAATTAGTATCAGAGCCAAGTGCTCTTGATTTGGGTTTTACAACCTAGAGTTAAAGATCCTCATTTATAGCTAATCACAATATTTGTACACACACATGAATTTCAAGTCACCTCTCACCCACCTTTGACATTCTTAACATCCAAACTTGGAAGGTTAAGATGGCTATGTTCCTCAAAGGCCTAGGCATACATGTTTATCTTGCTACTATTAAAGATTCATATGTTAATAATAGCAAGTATATTGAGGCTAACTCAAAAGCCATTCATGCTTTGAAGAATATCCTAAACAATGATTATTTATGTAGGGTTGCTAATCTTGACTCGACTTTTGTAGTATGTAACACCATCATCTCCCTTGGCAAACAAGAACAATACTATGCGGGGAGCGACTCGGATGTTGGAAGTAAAGCTTCCAACGTATACTATATGGTCCAAGGGGATAACCCCCTTGAGGCAAACACCGAATCCGAGTTAGAAAAGGATGTTGATATGTCCTATAATGAACTTGCTTCTTTTTATCAACAACTCCTAGAAAAATATGACATGCTTAAAAAGGATCATAAGAATTGAAAAATAAATATGATTCCATTTTGGTAGAAAAAGATTCATTTCAAAATAAAGTTGCATGTATTTCAAAAGAAAATGAAATTTTGAAAAATGAAAATATTTCCTGGTCCTCTAAGCTAAATGATCTTTGTGAAGAAAATACTTCTTTGAAAAATAAAATTATTCTGGTGGAAAAACAAGTTGCTTTGAATGAAAATAACTCTTTAAAAAGAAAAATTGTTGAAAAAGAAAAAGTTAATACTTATAAAAATAAAAAGTTTATTGATCATGCTTTTCATGCCACAACTATTGATAAAAATGAAGTTAAATTTTTGAAAATTAAAATAGATTGTTTGAGCTCAACTTTGAATAAATGTGCTTTTAACCATTCTAAATTGGAATCCTTGTTTCAAAAGAAACAAGTTTCCCATGTTCATGCAATCACCCACAACATGCTTATGCACATTTTGCATGACATGATTATACTAATTCACACGTGCATAGTAGAGTGTACAAGTGTACACATTGCGGCCACAAAGGCCATTTAGCAAGATTTTGTTATGATAGAATAAATTCTTTAAATTTTGCAAATAAGAATATTTGGGTTCTTTACAATGCTAACCCTTGTGGACCCAAAAGAAAATGGGTACCAAGATTCCCACCTTGTGTATTTGATGTAGGTGCGGGCTCTCACAAAATGTGAGAGGATTGGTGCCTTGGTGGTGGTTGCTCATGGACTAGATGGACATACGTTTGATGCACCGCTATCAAGGAGGTTTGGTCGGACGACCACCATGTTTTGGAGATTTGGAGTATAGTTCATGTGTTGGTAACTATCTCTAAAACTCCTAGTTTATTTACATGCTTTTACATATATGATATTTTTAGCATGTTCATGTTTTATATGTTTTGTGCTTCATGTGGTATATAACTTGTTTAGATGTAGTTTTTATCAAAACTTGTGCCTATATGTGTACAAGTAGTGAGCAACATTTGATTTATATATATTTGCACTTCATTGTTCATTTGTACTCACTACATGCACATGTATAGCCTAGTTTTGATGATTTCCTCATTTACACTTGTTTTGCCTATTTACATGTTTTACTTCATGTATATGCTATTTTTGTTCAAAAAAATAAATATACATGTATACCCCTTTAGTTATTTGCCTTCATGCAATTTATTTTATGGACTCTTTTTATGTTTGGGATATGTATGCATATTATTAGTTTGAATAAAAACATACATATACCTAGAAGTTTGTTTTTAGATGAAAAATGAATTTTTATGATTTTCATCTTTATATAAAAAATGAATTTTTCATGTTTTTCACATGATTGATGTTTTGAGCCTTGTGCTTATCTTCATGGAAAATGCTAATTACATGATTTTTGTGCACTCACACTTCATTTGTTTACTCATGACATTGTTTTCATGAGAAATTTTGTGCTTCATAGATTTCGAGTGTCAACTCCTATGTATTTAGTATGTTTCATGATATACATATGACTTGGTTTCATATTTGAAGGATCTTTAACTAGTTTTTCAAAAATTACTTTAACTAGCTATTTATTCTTCATTTGGTAGTGTTTTTCACAATAAAAATATTTTCAAACTTGTGTTTTTGAAAACCATACCAACCCCTTAAAGGGCGGACGGATGGGCGAGCATGCCTTGTATGCCTTATTGAAAATCTTTTATCTTGTGCATGAAAAGGGTGGTTTATTATGAGTTATATACTTGATTTACATCATATTTTCAATTGATATCTCAATTGATATTTTTTTATATATACTCATATTTTGTTTTCTATATATGCCTTCTTATTTCAAATAGTATCAATTTCTATTGGTATTCTCTTTTCATACATATATATGATTTGTTTGTGCTTGAGTTGTAAGATATTTACATAATTAAAGTACAAAATATGTTTATGCTAAGCTTGAATTAAATCTTGATTTCAATTGATTTCTCAATTTGTACTTTTTATAAGCTTATGCATTATTTTCAATTTGTATCTATTTATTTCAATTGGTATCCATATATTTCAATTGGTATCAATATGTTTTAATTTCCAATTGAGTTTAAATTTAAATTGGTATCAAAATATTTTTTTCATTGGTATCAAAATGTAAAAATGTTTCGATTTCAATTGTTCAATTTCAATTGGTATCACAAATTCGCTATTTCATATGGTATCTATATCTTGTGATATCTTGATTTGTTGATTTAAGAAAATTCAAAATTTGTATTGTTTATTTACAATTGGTATCATAAAATTTGTTTATGTATAAATGATCTTGTAAAATTTGTTTTAGTATTATCAAAAAATTTGATTTAAAAGTATTTTGATATGTATTGCCTATATGCAAGGGGAGCTTAACATCTCTTCTACATATAGATTCATGTTGAGTGTATCTTATATTGAGGAGCTTGACAACTCTTCTTTAGGCGTTACTCGTGTGTAGGGGGAGCTTCACATCTTCTCTTATGCATTACATAATATGCGTTATGTTAGTTAGGCCTTGTCATCCCTTCTTCATGTAATGCATATATGTAGGAAAGTTAACTTAGCGTCTTCCTCTTCATGAATGTATATCGCATATATCTATTTATTGGTTGATTTGATTTCACTCCTTTGTTGATTTTTGTTTTTGACAAAAAGGGGGAGAACATTATTTTGTGTTTACTTTACCCCTTTGTTAATGATTGACAAAAAGGGGAAGAAGTAGTTTAGTATATATGCATGTTTTTCCTTGCTTTATACAAAAGGGAGAGAAAGATTTTGAGTTTTTGCATATATTGAGTTTATGCATGTTTATGCATTGTGTTTATGCATCTTTTGTTTTACAAAAATGAGAGAATGTTTTTGAAAGTTTAAACAAAAAAGGGGGAGAAAAGTTTTTAGAAAAAGGATTTTGGATTTATGTTTTGTCTCTCACCTTATTGATGCTTATATGTTTGTTTAGTTTCATGTACTTCATTGCCCTATCTTATTGTTTATTGTTATGCATGAGTTAATGGGGAGCTTCTTTGAAGCTTTACTTTAATCCATGCATATATAACTCCATGAGTTTTGTCATCATCAAAAAGGGGGAGATTGTTGGCCCAAAGGCCCTACACTCTAGTTTTGATGATGACTAACTCATGTAGTTATAGTACTAATAATCTTGTATTTAATTAGTCTCAGATTTGTGATCAAGATCTTAGTAGGTGTTTAGCTTCAACAAAGGATTTAAAGTCAAGTTTTGGAGCTAACATGGTTTGATTCAAGAGCCTATGCATCAAGACCACATCAAGTACTTAAGAGGAGTCTAACTCTTTGGAATCAAAATTTGGACCAAGTCAAGAAGGAGAAGAAGACTTAAGAGAAGACTTGTGTCTAGGTTTGTTTTATTAAGATTTTGTTTTTAGATAATATGTAAAGGATAGAATAGTTGGTGGATTGCTTAAGTATACCATATACACTCACACACAAGATTTAGATGAGTTTTCATAAAAGAATTTTCATTTTGGTAAAATACAAAAGAGTTTTTATTTTGGAAAAATACAAAAGAATTTTTATTTTGGAAAAATGATTTTGGTTAAAACTATAAACATTTTTAGTGCTTATTGTCAAAAACATAGATATTTCATCATGGATGTGTAGTGGATCATATCCATACACTCTATGCTTTAAAAGTGTTTAAAATATCTTGTTTTTGTATTTGGTGAAGTTTTAGAAAAATCTATTTGAAAAAATACAGATTTTGTTTTATGTCAAAATTTCTAAGTTACAAAAATAGTTCAAAATGTTTGTAACATGTCTTGATTTTACTCAAACATGTTTGTTTATCAAAGTATTATACTGAACTTATTTTTATAGATTTTTAGAGATTTTATGGGATTTTATTAAAAGAAAAATATCAAGTTTTTAATCCCTAAAATGTTTTGTTCTGGCTTTTGCCGGTCGACCGGGCCGGTCGACCGAGCTAGGAGTCGGTCGACCGAGTCGGTCGACTGAGTCGGTCGACCGACGTGCACGCCAGGTCTGGCTGGAAGGCGGTCGACCGGAGAGCTCTCTAGAAAGCCCCGGTCGACCGGGTCGGTCGACCAGCAGAGAGCTCTGCTCTCTGTTCCAGGCCACGGTCGACCGGGCGGGTCGACCGACAGCCGTCCAGGCTGTTGTTTCGCCCCAACGACTAGTTTTTCTAGCCTATAAAAGGGAGGCACCCATGGACTGTTTTGAACAAGATTTTTGGAGAGTTTTAAAGCTAGTTTTTCCCATATATTTTAGAGGTTTTCTCCACTAGCTTGAGAGAAAATATTTCCAATTCAAAAGGAAGTTTATCAAGAGTGTTTTCAAAAGTGATTCTTGAGTTTTTTCACCACACATTCCATCCTTGTTTTTCTCACACATACTTGAGCTTTCCATTGATATATTCATCCTATAGGAGAGTTATTGTGAGAGTGATTTGAGGTGATCAAAGTGTTTAGATCACCAAAGTTTACATCTTTGCTTTGAGGAGGCGGACTTGTGTGTTCGCGTGGTTTCGAGTTCTAGTGAGAGCTCGTTATAGAGGTGCGGCCTCAGCAAGCTAGTGGGCTTGCGGTGTGTAGTTATTGCGGGAACGAGTGAAGGGACTAGAGAGTCCAAGAGTTCTAGTGGGAACTCCTTGTAGGTGTTGCGGCACCGAGTGATCCGGTGAGATCGGTTTATAGTGAAAATCCTTCATAGTGTTGAAGGCGGGGACATAAAGCAAGTTTGCTCGAATCTCGAAACAATTCTCCCATGTTTGCGATTGCTCTCTCTATCTCTTACTTGTTTATATCTTGCATACGTATATTGGTTTCATCTTTATATGCTTGATATATATTTGTGCTCATATTGTTATATGTTTGGGGATTGTTTGCTAACACTTGTATTCAACCAAGAGAGCCAACGCGGCACCTCAACTCTTATCTAGAGGAATCTTGAGGAGTTAGTCCAGAGCCCTTTACAGGGAATCCGGCTACACTCTTGTGTTATACTTAGTGTGTTTAGCCTAAGTAGTTTTAGTTTGCATAAATAGTTTTAATTCCACATTAAATGACCATTAGATTAGCTAGTCACCTATTCACCCCCCTCCAGGTGATTACACTGATTCCCGTCGCTTCGTGGACCTTTTTGGTATACTTAGATTCGTGTATATACGTCAGGATATTCGTCTGACGTGCGCAAGAGTCTAGCTTCAATGCATCTTCTAGAAGCTCCCTTGCTTGGCCTCAAAGAAATGCGAATTTAATTACCCGAAAATGGGTTTAATTAAGCTCTTATTACCCTTTTGCCCTTAGACTCTTGATTTATCTGCGAAGTAGACCAAAACACAATTAGAAATGATATTTTATTCATAAATCAATATGAAAATGTGTCAAGTTTAATTTGTTGATCATAAAAGATTGGCGATTCAATTTCACGATGGATTGGCACAGGATCCAATATGGACTCGGTAAAAAGCCTGAAATTAGGTAAAAATGCCTCAGCTATTATGGAATCAGGCAGTGAAATTGAATTACCAAGTGGAGTTTCAGGATCATATTCATGTTCAAGTTCAATCTCAGGAAAGGGATAACTTGCCAACATGTCAATGTGGTTCTCAAGAATTTGATGTTGGTCAACTTCAAATCGAGGTGCTGAAATTGAATCTCAGTTTTCAAAACAACATGATTCCTAGTCTAGATTGATAGAATTAGAGATATCTGGATTTGTCAAAGGTTGATAAGAGTGAGTTTCTTCATTCCTATGAATGTTGACCAATTGACTCAGTTGTGCTTCTAACCTATCAATAGACTGGGTAAAAGATTTTTGAAATTGTTGTAAGGTCTCATGCAAGATTTCTATACTCTTTTCTAGCTCAAATTTTTCTTCAATTGGTTGTTCTAGAAAGGGAGCGTAGAATCTTAGTTTTGAAAAAATTGTGAAGATTGTGAGTCTAATAAGTTGTGAGATTGTCGCTCTGACTCACGCAAGAGTTCCTCAGTCAATCCCAAGATGGATGTTTGATCATTATGAAGAGGTTGGACTGAGTAAGACTCTTGAAAATATTGTGGACTTGGGGAGGCCATCATTTTCTGAAAATGTCGCTCGGCCTCTTGTAGGCTGGCTTCTATACTCTTTTCTAACTCGGATTTTTCTTCAATGGGTGGTTCTAGAAAAGTAGTATAGGAAGCAAAATTAGAGAATGGATATTGTGGAAATTGTGAAAATTATGGACAAGGTGGATAAGGAGGTTGAAATTTGACTCGGGGGAGTTGAATCTCCATCGACTCTGTGAAGAGTATAAATTATTTTTGAAATTATAGTCATAAGATTGGGGGTATGGGTTGTATTGATTCGGATAAGTCCAACCCGGTGTATTTGGTTGGTTCATATTGTAAAAAACCGGGTTGGAATTATTCGAAACAAATGGGGTCGGTGTGAAATATGGATTCATATTGGGATTGAAAGAATTATTATTATTGAAATCTATTTCATAAACAATCACAAACAAAAAGAAAAAGCAAACAACAAACAAAAATAAATAAAATCAAAACCAAGCCTATACTAGGGTTGACCTAGACCTAGACGACTCCTAACTGGTCGATTACCCGAGGGAGGTTGTTGTATGAATCCAACTACAAGCTAATCGGCTAGGTAGGGGTAAAATACGGTGGGAGATATCCGTGCATAAGCAACTATTAGCCCAGACGCCCATCACTCTAGTTTTGATGATGATTAACTCATGTAGTTATAGTTTACTAATAATCTTGTGTTTAAAAAGTTTCAGTGATTGACCAAGATATTAGTAGGTATTTAGCTTCAACATAGGAGTTTTGGAGCTTTCACATGTTGATTCAAGAGCTCGAGCGTCAAGATCGCATCTACTACTCGGTTGGAGTCAAGCTGTTGGATCGCGTTTGGATCGAGTTGGCTTGGAGACAAGAAGACTTTAGTTTGTGTTTAGTTTAGATTGTTTAGGTCTTGTGTAAAAGTAGATAGTATGGATATGCTCAAGTTCACATACACACACACACACAAGTTTAAAGTTTATTGGTTTTGGTTTTCGGTTTAACCGATTTTACATTTCATGTCAAAAATATAGATATATATATATATCTTATATATATATATATCTTATATGTATTTTGGATTCTATCCATATACAATATACGTCAAAGTTGTTTTAATATCTAGTTTTTGTATTTACATGAGTTTTAGAGAAAACGGTTTTTCATTTCAAAATCTAAGTTTTGGAAAATACCGATTTTTGTTTGAAGCCTAATTTCAATATCACAAAAATAGTCCAAATGTTTGTAATATGTATTGAATTTTTGTCACACATATTTGTATTTCAAAGATCTTATAAGAACTTATTTTTGTGAAATTTATGTGATTTTATGGGATTTAATTGAAGTTAAAAGGTAAGTTTTCAATACCCTTTAATCCCAGTCAGACTGCTCTGGCGCTCGACCGGACGGTCGACTAGACCAGGAGTCGGTTGACCGTCATGGTCGACCGATGTGCACGGGACGTGCACAAAGGCCAACCCATTCGGCCAGTCGACTGCTCGGTCGACAGACTAAAAGCAGCCCACTCTCGGGTGGGGGCCGGTCGATCGGGCGGTCGACCGATGGCTTTGGCCCGGTCGGCGGTCGACCGGGCGGTTGACCTAGGCTCAACGGTCAGAAAAGTGACCAATGGCCGGTCGACCGGGCGGTCGACCAGAAGGGCAATTTTGCCCTTTCCAGACTGCCAACGAACAAATTTTTGAGAGGCTATATATATGCCTTCTCTTGAGCTGATTTAGATAAGAATTTCAAGAGAAAATTTTTCCATCTTCTTAAGTGTTTTAGCAATAAGCTTTCAAGAGTTTTTGGGCTAAAAGATTTATCTATATTTTGTTTTCAAGGGTTGGAAAAATCAAAGAAAAATAGAGTATTTGGGATATTGGTTTTGATCTTCATTTCTATCTTGTTCCAATTGTTTTCTCAAGTATTTTTTCTTTGTGATTTGTTTTTCAAACACTTTGTATTCTCACACTTGAGCATCATATCTATCCTATCTATAGGATCTTATTTTTGGCGAGAAAATTAGTTTGTGATTTAGTGAGACCACCAAGAGTTGTAAACCTTCTTTTATTTGGGTTTGTTGTTATCCCTCTTGTGTAGAGATGATTGTGGAGGTTGTGTTTGAGTTGGTTGTTATCCCTCTAAGTGTAGAGGTAATTGTTGGAGTGTTGGCTTTGAGCTGTATCCCTCTAGTGTGAGGTGATTGTTGTTTGGTTAAGTGCCCATCCCTCTAAGTGTAGAGGTGATCGTTGTTGTGTCTTGCCTTTTGTGTAGAGGTTGTTGTTGACACTTAAAAAAGACAAGATTTTTATTGGTCTGAACAATGTCTAAACTTGTTGACATTTACAAAAGACAAGTGACAGACGAGTTGAAGACCAGTTTTCACCCATCTCTGAGGGACAGGGAAGCAACTTGGACTCCACTGATCCAGCAAGCAGATAGTGAACCCGGATTGTTTCTGAACAGACCTCAGCAGGTCTAAGATGCTAGCACTTAGCATCACATGAGCCCAAAGGGATAGCCTCGCCTGAGAGGCTAAAATCATCCAACTTCGCCTTGAAGCCATTCAAAGCCTCGCCCGGAAACTAACTCGCAACTCCGCAGAAAGAGTTAACTTCGCTTGAAGCTACACAACTGCGCAGAAGGGTATGTGGTAGCTTCGCCACAGACGACATCTAGCTCTGCAGAAAAGCTTTCTTCTGACTTCGCCAGATACTGCCTCCAGCTCCGCTGTGAGCTCAACGCGGTAGCTCCACTGTTGGTCTGCTATGGTCAACCTTTGACCAATCAAATCTCCAGATGAGATCAGATCTAATCAGATCAAATCCAATTAAGATCAAATCGGAGATCAAATTCGGCAGTTGATTGCCACAATCTCTTGACTCTCTTAAAAACGAGTAAGAGGATCAGGAGAGATCTTTCAACAATATGGAAAGAATCAAAACAGATCAAGAAGATCAACCGACCTGTCACTCGCAGAAGCTGATCCTAGCCTCGCAGCAAGGCTACTTTTAAGATTTAAACAGATTCGATTCAATCTGTTTCCATATCTTCAAGGGACGGTTATACCCTTTGCTCTCCTTATAAATAGCCCACCAGGGGCACAAGGAGGACGGACCGACGGAGACCCGGGCACATGCACAAGAGGACTCCACAAGTAGAGGCTTCTTCACGACGCACCGTGCGCTCTTGAATTCAGACTTTTAGAGAATTGCTTCTCTATTCAGGGTGCTGATACCCTAATACCTTCTTCTCAAGGAATCTCCGAAACCAAGCGAGAAGGAATTCCTAATTGAAGACGGTTTTGAGAAGTAGTAAGAGGGTTCTACCAACCTTCTATTCTCTGATTCCCCGAACCAGGCGAGAAGGGAATCTCATCGCTCGCATCGTCAAAGGGACAAAGTGGTCGCGCGCTGACCAAACTCCTATCGGCACACTTCTCCAGAATCTCTGAGGAGATCTACTTGTAATCTTTTTAAGAATACTTGTAATTTAGCTCCTCAAACTTTTTATTGTAAGTTTTCCCCTTTGCAAGTCAATGAAAAACAAGATGGCGACTCCGCTGGGGATTGTATTCTCCACTGCCGAGAATCAAGTGTCGCAATGCGACGAATAGACCTTCGGGTCTAACTCTGAATTCAGAAAAGCCGATACAGCCAGAGCCCCTCTGGCTAAATCTTCAAGGAAAGTCTCTGCGGAGACAGAAAAGGTTCTCTGCGAACCTACTGCAGTTCTCTGGCGCAACAAGGAAGCACGCTCGCAGTCCAAATCCAACACTTTTGAGAACCTGGTCGTTCAATTCGACCAAGGAAGATTCAAAGAAGTCCTCTCTGTGGGTGGTCTAATGCTTCGAGCATGGAAGCATAGGACGGTCTCCACGCTAAGGTTTCACAACAGAAACCAGAAGCAGAATTCTGCCAACACCTTTCAGCCTCGCGTGTGGCTAATCAGGTTCCTTGCGAACCTAAGTATCCTCTGTCAAAGCGGATGTGGAGGCCTGAACAGAAGTCTCTGGCCGAAGCTTCAGGCGTAGCTACGCCAAAACCGCGCCTTTCTCGCAAGGAAAAAAGCAAGATGCCTGTCTGCTCCAACAATGCTGCCAGCCGCGAAGTCACGACGGCAATCATACCGTCGCCCAATTCAAGAGCAGCAATGCCTTGCGCCGGCCTCGTTCTCATGAGTGAAGCTACTGTACCACAGCGTACGCGCAAGGTTCATGACCGTGAAGCTAGAACCAAAGTACTATCTAAGGCTAATCGCCTTCGCAGTAGTATAGCGGGTAAAGCACCACAGCGTGCTTCGCTCTCCAGTTCGTCAAGCACTAAGCTCGCGCCTATTGGCGAAGCTAGAACTGAAGCACTATTCAGTGCTAATCCCTTCTGCAGGGATAAAAGGAACAAGACATTCTCCTATGCGCTATCCAAAGGAGCTTCTGCACCAGATCGTTTAGGCCATACTTGGCCTGATTTGCGGGAATTATTGACAAATAAACAAACCTCTTCCTCCTGTTGTCAACAAGTGGGATGTCAGTTGGTGACAGTCCACTCGGTCTATTGCCGGCTAGCACCAATCTTTGCCACCTCTCCAGGACGGAGATCAGTTTTTGATCGGCTGTCGGTACAAGCCCCGATGAAGCATCGCAAAAGGAGCGTCTCGTGGGATCCACCCTCTGCATCCGTCAACATGATCGGAAGAGGACGAGAGCTGCGCAGGGGCAGACAAGCATCTGACGACACTCCCTACAGCTCCCCAGATCCAGATTACAGCCCAGGCTTAGGCGAAGTCTTGGTGCATGAAGAAGGTGTTTTCCGAAACACCAGATCTAGGGTGGCGATACCCTACAGTTATGAACAGCCTTCCTCCTCAACGGCCCTAGCCTCGCCAGAGCTCAGGAGATCACTCCAACCATCGGATGAAGAATATGAAGATAGTGTGTACGCCTCTTCGGCAACAGTTAGCTCAATGCGAACAGACAGAGCATCAGTCAATATGGCTGATAATGCTAACGACGACCTCCGTCGGCGTTTGGAAACTCAGGAACAAACTTCCAAGACCCAGCAAGAAGCTCTGGACAACATTCAACAGATGCTTGCTCAACTCCTCAGTAATCGGAATGACCATGATGCCGGGAGCAATCACGATGAGGAGGAACATTTCAGCAATGAGCAGCCAAAGACGGAAAAATCCAAAGAGGGTTCTTCCTTAGACGCCGAAGTCCTTAAAGGCCTCCAAGCTCAAATCGCATCCCTAACTCAGAGGGATGAATTAAAGAAAGTAGGGGCAGTCCGTCCTTACCCATTGGAGTGGGATTCGGTGCCATATCCACTGAAGTTCAAACCACCAACGTTGCATATGTATGATGGTAAGAGTTCACCAAATCAGCACATCTACTACTTCCCGTCTCAGACTGGTAATGTTATAAGCAACGACGCCATCATGGCTAGACTGTTCATTGGCACCTTAAAGGGGGTGGCATTTGACTGGTTCCGAAGTCTCCCTCCGGGCTCTATCAATTTCTGGATCGACCTGGAAACCCGGTTCCTCTCTCGTTTCTATGAGGATGATACCGAAGTGACCATGGACAAGCTCCTCTCCACCATACAGAAGAAGGGCGAATCTGTCCGTGACTACATTGAACGGTTCAGAAACTTATCCTTGATGTACCTAGCAGGGATGCCACTACTCATGCTCTTACAGACATGTAGGCATAACTTCCTGGACCAAGTAGAAGTTCGCATGGGGGCTGTCAAGGCCCACACCTAGAAAGAATTGGTCGAACAAGCTGAGATAGCCGAAAAGTCGGCTAAGAAGTTCGAACCATCCACCCCTAGAGGCAAATGGGGTATGAACAGTAAAGGACGTAGCGACCTACTGCAGTCTTCTCAAGCTAAAGGGAAAGAGACTATATCTGTGGAATTGTCCGGGGACGTGCAGTCGAAGCCCAAGAAGAGCGACTTCAATAATCAGGAGTCTAAGTTCCCTCCAAATAGTACTCCTTCAAGGACGATCAGGTGGTCACGATATTCCATCTGCTCCACAAAGGGAATAAGATAAAGCTACCAGATGCTCGGCGTCCCAATGAGATAGGACGCACAAATGATCCCAAATACTGTCTCTATCACAGGATGATTCACCATCCCACCGACAAGTGCTATGTCCTCAAAGATAGAATTCAAGCCTTGGTCGACGCCGGGGTTCTGACATTGAAGACAGAGCAGAAGAAAGTCACTGCCAATATGGTGACTCTCGAATTCGGCAATACCCAAAAGGTCACAGTTCCTGACGGGACCTATCCAGTCCCTGCGCCACGGTTGGAAGTCAAGCATCCCTCAGCTACAACTCAAAACAATAAGGGTCTTGTTCCCTTAACATTGGTGACAGGGGAAGTCATGTGGATACACCCAGACCTCGTCCAAGACGTGCAGTGGGATTCAAAGAAGCCCAAGTCAAAGGGTAAATCTTGCAATGTCATCTCCATCCTGCCAGACGACGACAATCTTACGTCAGCTTCCCTCAGTGATTCAGAAGGAGAAAAGCATACTTGCACAACGCAAGCCGACCTACCTCAACAGAAGGGCACCCGATCTGGAAAATCATACTTGAGGCAGTATGAGAAGTCTACTGACGAGATACAACAGCAAATAACGTCAGTACAAATACCAGCATTCGCTCCAGTTCCAGCAAAGGGAAAAGAAAAGCCTAAGGAGGTACGGTTCGATCAGGTGTTGAAGAAACCATCAGGCCAAGGGTTGGATACACCCTTTCGTTTTGACATATTGGCCCAGCTGGCTAATATCCCGGTTCGTATCACAATACACGAGCTCCTTCGTCTCTCAAAAGAGACAAGAGAAGCACTCAGGGATGCGTTGGCTAATTCAGAATCATTCCTGACATGCATGCCAGAGGTCCCTAACAATGACGTTCAGTCTCCTTGCCCAGAATGTCATCACACACAATCAAAGGTGCCGCCATTACATTCACGGCGGAAGATATGCTTCTCAAAGACAACAAGCACGATCGACCTCTGTACTACACCGGATATATCGGTTCAACGTGCATTGAAAGAATACAAGTCGATCCGGGGTCCGCACTCAGCATCATCCCCAAAAGATTTCTTTACTTCCTCAGCATACCGCTGTATAGGTTATCCGCAACCACCACTACAATATACGATTTCAATGCCGGGAGCAGTCACCCACTTGGGAAAATCTGACTCCGTTACAGAATCGGGAGCCTGAAGTCAGAAGTGACATGCTACGTCATTGACGCTGACACGTCATATAACCTGCTGCTAGGACGACCATGGATCCATGCCAACTGGATCGTTCCCTCTACTCTGCACCAATGCTTCAAATATGTTGAAGTTAACGCGACAGTACGAACTGTCTTTGCTGAGAAGCAACCATTCAAAGGGGTGGAGAATTACTTCACCGACGCTCTTCTGTATTAAGAGACCGGTGAAGCATCCAAAGAACCATTGCCAGACGATGATGAAAGTGGCAATGAGGTAGATTCAGAATCCGAAGCAGGCATGCCAGCCATTTTGATTGGTGAACCAATTATAGCATGTCTCAATAATCCACAATGTAATACTCCTTCAGAGGATGAAGGTGAATGGGTAATTAATGATGATATTTCTTTTGATTATCCTGCGAGTATTGGGTTGGTTAAATCCATTACAGATGGCTCTCTGCATATGCCCTTACATAAGTCGAGTGCGGCCAGCACACCTATGGAAGCTATAGAAGGGGCCACGCTAGTGATCCCCCCGTCCAAACAAGGTCAGTTACCGATAATCTTCGGTAGAACCCAACCACGGGGACCCACAACTACAGATTCAAGTTCAGATTCAGACACTCCACAGTTCTTCCATTACGCGCGGCCGGCGCGCCATATTATGAAGAAAATGGGATACGACCTGAAGCATGGAGAAGGCCTGAATTTTAGAAAAGGAAGGCGCGGTTTGATGCGGAACTTTGTGCCTAAAGGGAAGCCTGCAAATTACTATGATAGTACACGCAGAGGGTTGGGATATGTTACACCCACATCGTCAGCAACGGTTCAAGCCAAAGACGATGAACCAATTCCATCACATTCGGCCTCATCCTCCGAGTGGGACTCAGATGTCAGTATAGGAGGAATGTTCAAAAACCTCACTGTTAATATGACTTCAAGCTGTCAATTGGAGCCCGCAGAAGCTGTTGATGAGGAACCATGGGCCCAGCAATTAGACCTCCAATGGGAAAAGCGATTCGAATTGCGTGAATCACCTACTGAAGACCAGGTGATACAGATCAACTTGGGTAGTCAAGACTACCCTAAGCCCATCTTTATAGTGAAAGCCTATCACTTACAGAAAAGGAAGAATTGATTATACTCGTAAAGGAGTATATAGACGTCTTCGCATGGAGCTACGAAGACATGCCCGGACTTGATCCACAAGTCGCTATGCACCGTCTAAATATCAAGCCCGACGTCAAGCCAGTCAATCAGCAACAACGTCGGTTTCGCCCGAACATTATGGAAGCTATTGAAGCCGAAGTTCACAAGCTCATTGCATGTGGCTTCATCCGGAAGGAACAACATCCAGATTGGGTAGCTAACATCGTCCCCGTCCTCAAGAAGAACGGGAAAATACGGATCTACATCGACTACCATGATCTCAATACGGCCTGTCCTAAAGACGAATTCCCGCTACCCATCACCGATGTCATGATCGACAACACATGTGGATTCGAAAGGATGTCTTTCATGGACGGCTTTTCAGGGTACAACCAGATTAAGATGTATCCCGACGACGAGAAGCATACTTCGTTCCGAACACCCTTGGGGTATACTGTTACACCGTGATGCCCTTTGGGTTAAAGAACGCAGGAGCAACCTATCAGTGGGCAATGAGTACAATCTTTCGCGATCATCTTTGAAAAACGGTGGAATGCTATGTCGACGACATTGCTGTCAAAAGCCGCAGCAAAGTTGACCATCTTCGTGACCTAAAGATGATGTTCGACATAATGCGAACTCATCAACTGAAAATGAATCCGACAAAATCCTTCTTGGGAGTGTCAAGTGGCAAGTTCCTTGGGTTTATTGTTACATCAAAAGGGATTCATCTTGACCCAGACAAAGTCAAAGTCATTCAGAGCATGCATCCACCGAGGAACCTCAAAGAGCTTAGAGGCTTGCAAGGTAGACTGGCTTATATTAGAAGATTCATTGCAAATCTCTCAGGCCGCTGCCAACCGTTCACCCGACTCATGAAAAAGGGTACTTCCTTCGTATGGGATCAAGCTTGCCAGGAAGCTTATGAAGACATCAAGAGATACCTCACAAAGCCTCCAGTCTTAGTGGCCCCTACATCAGGGAAACCATTCGCGCTTTATGTAAAAACTATGGACTACTCTCTCGGTGCCCTCCTTGCTCAAAAGGACAACAACGGTCACGAGCAGGCCATTTATTATCTGAGCAGGACTCTGATAGGGGCGGAATCTCGCTATAATCCTATCGAGAAAGAGTGTTTAGCTCTCGTCTTTTCCGTTCAGAAGACGCGACATTATTTGGTTGGCCAAACCATACATGTCATCTCCAGAGTGAACCCATTGCGTCTCCTTATGATGAAGCCAGGATCATTGAACTCAAGATTAGCTAAATGGGCGCTTCTTTTGTCTCAATACGACACGATCTTTACCCCTCAGAAGGCGGTTAAAGGCCAGGCCCTCGCAGAGTTCTTGGCTGCTCATCCAGTTCCGGAACATTCAAAACTTCACGAGGATATTCCAGATGAAGTTTTCAACTCCAATGTAACCTCAGAGGAGGAAGTGTGGCAGA
Source organism: Agave tequilana (assembly GCA_038442645.1). NCBI lineage: Eukaryota > Viridiplantae > Streptophyta > Magnoliopsida > Asparagales > Asparagaceae > Agave > Agave tequilana. The sequence goes on from JAVJIF010007860.1 coordinate 59,991, forward strand.
TGTTCTTCGATGGAGCATCACGAATAGGCCCTAAAGGCAAGATTATTGCCGGAGTGAGGGTTGTGTTTATCTCCCCACAGAATCATGTCCTTCTCAGAGCATTCTCCCTGACTGAGTCATGCTCTAACAATGTAGCAGAATATAATGCCCTGCTCATTGGCCTTCAGCTTGCCCATGGAATGGGGGTACGCTATCTTGAAGCCTACGGCAATTCAAAGCTGATCATCAATCAGGTTAAAGGCGAATATAAAGTTTACCACGAAGACTTGGTGCCTTATTATCACACGGCCATCGAATTGGGTAATCTATTTGAAGGCTTCTACATCGGGCACGTGTCTCGATCTCAGAATACCAAGGCGGACTCTCTTGTTGCATTAGCAACAACACTAGCCCTGCCAGCCGACACCGAGTATCACCTCACAGTCGCAACTCGACATCTTATATGCTCTAAGCATATACTAAGAACCCGAGGAGTCTATAATGTCTCCACCGATTTTGAGCCGAGGGATTGGCTCTTTCCTCTCATTGACTATGCTTTGCAGGTCTGCTTCCAGACGATCCTAAAGAAGCGGCATCTATCAGACGAAGGTCTCTCCGTTTCTACTACGATCCAACTCTGAAGACACTTTACCGTTGTTCATATGACGGTGTCCTCCTCCGTTGCCTTTCTAATTCATAGGCACAGGAAGTGCTTAAAGAAGCACACGACGGCATTTGCGGAGCTCATCAGCCAGGTCCAAAGCTCAAAGACAGGTTGCATAGGCTTGGATACTATTGGCCAATCATAATAGCCGATGCCATCCAATATGCACGAAGGTGTAAAGCATGCCAGATTCATGCGGACTTCATACACCAACCTTCGGAGTTGCTCCACCCGACTGTTGCTTCATGGCCATTTGAAGCATGGGAAATAGATGTTGTAGGACCAATCTGCCCCTCTTCGACAAGAGGTCACCGGTTTATCCTGGTAATAACCGATTACTTTTCAAAGTGGCAGAAGCTATACCATTGGCTGAAGTCAAAACCTCTAATGTGGTTAATTTCATCAAACACCATGTCATCCATCGATTTGGTGTCCCTAGGCGGATCATCCACGACAACGGTCCCCAATTCATAAGCCAAGTATTCTATCGGTTCTGCGATAAATACCGAATTCAGAATGTGGCTTCAACTGCCTATAATCCCGCCTCTAATGGCTTGGCGGAAGCATTCAACAAAACGATCATCAAGCTACTCAAGAAGTTCGTCTCCTCGAACAAGCGAGATTGGGACGAAAAGCTTGGTGAATGTCTTTGGGCCTACCGGACCACGGTTCGAACACCGACAGGCAATACGCCTTTTTCCCTGGTATATGGGTGCGAAGCAGTCATCCCGTTAGAAATCCAGGTGCCGTCATTGCAAATCGCTCTGACCACTAAGATCACATCAGAGGACAATGATCGGTTGCGCCTCCAAGAGCTCAAAGCCCTAGATGAGAAGCGACTACAAGCTCAGCAACACATCGAGTTGTATCAAGCTCGAATTTCAAAAGCCTTCAATAAGAAGGTCAAACAGAGGGTCTTCCAGAAAGGAGACCTGGTTTTAGCCGTCAGACGACTGATGATTATGACGCATAAGACCAAAGGCAAATTTCAGCCAAAATGGGAAGGACCGTTTGTGATAGAAACAGTCTATTCGAACGGAGCATACCGCCTTATGACTTCAGATGGCGACCTACTCATGATGCCGATCAATGGCAAGTTCTTGAAGAAGTATTATCCCTGATTAAGGATCCTTCTTATGATCAAGTTAACATTACACCTCTGATCAAGACCTTCATATCCAAAGTATATGAAAAAGAGAGCCTCTCTCTTCCTCCAAGCGAGATCATACAACCATAAACCGATAGGAACCTGGCCATACACTGGTTGTTTTAAAGGAGAATCAAGGTTATGCATACATTAACCAGATGATCCAACATCCTTAACGATTAAGAATAGAGGAAAATGTTGGCTTTTAAGCCCAACATAACTCCTCGACAACTCATCATGCTGAGGGGAATAGCATGGCTAGCCCGACTCAAACGGTAGTTGGTAAAAGCATATCAAATCTGTTAACAGCTGAGGATTTGCTAAAATTCCTAAGGGACCTGTTCCCATTTGATTCCCTCTCCAAAATCACTTACCAATTCTCATCATAGAATGGTAAGGCCACATATACATTTCGCTGTTACGTTAACATTAAACCTATGACAGCGATTCCCTCATTTCTCCCTGTGAAAACGAAACCTCCAAAATCACTTACCAATTCTCATCCATAGAATGGTAAGACCACATATACATTTCACTGTTACGTTAACATTAAACCTATGACAGTGATCCCCTCGTTTCTCCCCGTGAAAACGAGGCCTTTCCCCAAACTCCATTACAATCCTGAGCTTGGTGGCATCTCAATTGGTTATGTCATTGTGACCTCTAAACCAGCAAATAGCCGAGTCTCAACTCCGAGCTTGTTGACATTTACAAAAGACAAGTCTTAACCTTGAGCCCTGTTGACATTTACAAAAGACAGGTCTCGATACTTGTTGATATTTACAAAAGACAAGTATCACCAATCTTGAGCTTGGTGGCATCTCAATCGGTTATGTCACTGCGACCTCTGAACCAGTAGACAGCTAAGTCTCAACCTTGAGCCCTGTTGACATTTAAAAAAGACAGGTCTCGATACTTGTTGACATTTATAAAAGACAAGTATCACCAATCTTGAGCTTGGTGGCGTCTCAATCGGTTATGTCATTGCGACCTCTGAACCAGCAGACAGCTAAGTCTCAACCTTGAGCCCTGTTGACATTTACAAAAGACAGGTCTCGATACTTGTTGATATTTAAAAAAGACAAGTATCACCAATCTTGCGCTTGGTGGCGTCTCAATCGTTATGTCATTGCGACCTCTGAACCAGCAGACAGCTAAGTCTCAACCTTGAGCCCTGTTGACATTTACAAAAGACAGGTCTCGATACTTGTTGACATTTACAAAAGGCAAGTATCACCAATCTTGAGCTTGGTGGCGTCTCAATCGGTTATGTCATTGCGACCTCTGAACCAGCAGACAGCTAAGTCTCAACCTTGAGCCCTGTTGACATTTACAAAAGACAGGTCTCGATACTTGTTGACATTTACAAAAGACAAGTATCACCAATCTTGAGCTTGGTGGCGTCTCAATCGGTTATGTCATTGCGACCTCTGAACCAGCAGACAGCTAAGTCTCAACCTTGAGCCCTGTTGACATTTACAAAAGACAGGTCTCGATACTTGTTGACATTACAAAAGACAAGTATCACCAATCTTGAGCTTGGTGGCGTCTCAATCGGTTATGTCATTGCGACCTCTGAACCAGCAGACAGCTAAGTCTCAACCTTGAGCCCTGTTGACATTTACAAAAGACAGGTCTCGATACTTGTTGACATTTACAAAAGACAAGTATCACCAATCTTGAGCTTGGTGGCGTCTCAATCGGTTATGTCATTGCGACCTCTGAACCAGCAGACAGCTAAGTCTCAACCTTGAGCCCTGTTGACATTTACAAAAGACAGGTCTCGATACTTGTTGACATTTACAAAAGACAAGTATCACCAACCTTGAAGCTTGGTGGCGTCTCAATCGGTTATGTCATCGCGACCTCTGAACTGACAGACAGCCAAGTCTCAGTATTCAATCCAACAAAGACTAGTTCTCAAACGGCTGCAATACAATTTGGAACCGACAATTCAGAAAGTGGAACAATTTGGAGATTCGACAGGGAGTCAAAACAATTATTATTATTTTCATTGATTCCAAAAGGATGGGATACATGGAGGCACATATATTACGACCTACGGGCGTACATTATAAGATCTGATCCGCTCTACAAGGGAGGTCAGCCTCGTCCTCCTATCATTTGCAGCCCGGACAAGCGCCTGCGATCTCAGCTCAGTCTCATCAAAGTTCGTCGCCTGGGCCAAACGAGCTTCGACCTCAACCAAGGTTGCCCTCTGAGCTAACTCCTGCCGCGAGAGTTCGTCACTCTGAGCCTTAAGCTGCTCAAGCTGCGTAGTCCCTTCAAGACGCACTGGTTCAGCCCTGGATAAGAGAAGATTTGCCTTCCTGATCATCTCCTTGGCCTTCCCAATTTTGTCTTCAACGTCAAGAAGAGCACTGGTGGAGGCGTCAATGGCATTCCCAACCTCTACCTTCCTTGTTTCCAAGGATTTAAAGTCAGAAGAAATAGCCTTAGCAACCTCCTGAGCAGTAAGACGGGCTTCATGCATTTGAGCGACAAGATGCGCAAGCTGCTCAATAACCGAAGACTCCAGGTCTGACCGGCTAAGACGGCGCCATTCCTCTATGTCCCTCTCAAATTGATCTACCAGGAGTTCCAAGGCAGTGGCCTGGTGATACCCTTCAAAATCTCGAATACTTGCAATACTGCGAAAGAGGACCACCTTTAAAGTTGAGAACGACATAGTCGAACCTTTCAAGACCAGATCGATGGATCGCCCTAAGCCTTAATAAAAGCTATCGACTATGTCTCCTATAAAATCATTTTCAACCTCGGCCACTTCTGATAGACAGACAGCCTCAGAAAAATCCACCAGCCTGGTTGACACCACTATGGAAGGAACGACGGAAACGCCGGCTGCAGCAGCATGACAGGTTGTCAATGATCTCGGCGGAGTCTTCATTGAAATCAGTACACTAGCCATCGCTGAGGTAGGACTAGTGACCACCTTCTGAACAGCAGGCTCAACCACCAGGGTTGGGGAAGTAGGGCTTGTAATCACTCTCAGTTCCGCACCTGGCACAACTGACGGCGCCCCACTCGTTGATATAGTTGGGAGTGAGGACACCTCCGGGACACCACCCCTTCAACCTCTGTTCCTTCGGATAGCACAGGCCGATAAGGGGGCAGGTCACCATACAGTGCGTCCAACACAGCAGCATCCGCCGCGGTCGAAGTGCTTATGTCACCCCTTGAGCCCTCGGCAAGATCCTCTGGTTCCCTTGAAGTTGACGCACCCTGAGGCGGAACACCTGCAACAAAATTGTGTTTAGGCAAGACACAATGAATAGTGAAAGCCAAAAGGTCGGAACAATACCAAAGGATGATGTCGCCTCAGACATCTCGGCAGCCGCATCGGTCTCTACGGGCCCCATGGGAAAATCCTTTGCGGAGTCAACACGAATGGCCGGCCCACTTTCGCTTGCCGAATCTTCCGTGGACCACCCAAAAGAGCTTGACGCTACAGGACTTCCTTTGAAAGCCCCAACGCCCGAAGGACCAACGTCAGCTGCGTCACCTCCGGATTCCTCCGGGGTGGCAAAATAGCCGGCCTCATCACCCTCGTGGTAAGCGAACAGGGGATCGTAATGTTCCCCTTGTTCCCCGATGGCCTCAGCTCTCGGGCTCGTCACCGCCTCAGCTCCTACATCACGAAGCAGATAATAAGCGGTCCGGAATACATAGAAGATATATTACAAAGACTAAGCTGATCTTACCTAAGTCCGGAGCAACTTCGCCAGTAGTTGATCCAGCAACCGACGGTTCAACTACTAATGGGGCAAGAGGAGGAAACACTGTAGAGGGTCACCCTCTACAACAACCGTAGGAGCTTGGCGACGGGGCTTTTTTACCAACTCCTTCCTACGAGACCCACTTGTCCATTTGCGCTTAAGAGGAACGTCGGGATCCTCCTCCACTTCTTCTACATGTCTTGGGAGAACTATTCCCATCACGCCAGAACCGGCTGCAGGAGTCCCGGCACCTGTCTCCGCTTCAAAGCGAGGACTTTCTGCATCCGAGGTTTCGCTGTCATCCACAGCAACGAATTCCTCCATGCCTGGGACGCGAATCCTCTTACCTTCCATTCTCTCAGAGACCTTCCGTTTTAGCCGCTGAGAAATTAACTTCACACCAGAGCTGTTAACCTTGAATCCAAAGGGTGTGGAGTTGGAAGTTGCATACTACTGGCAGAAGCACAGGGTCATTAGAAGATTGGGAGTCCTCAATGGCGTACGCAGCCGCGCCCCAGTACAGCCTGTAATGAAGAATCGCCAGGCACGGGCTCCATCAATGAGACTCCCCATGAAAGCCAGATTGAGATTTGGGTTGCCCACGTACAGTTGGTCATATCCAAACTGTCGAGCGAACCGACTTGGAACATAAGGCTCCAAATAGCAGGTGTCCCTGCTTCTATACACTAAATGCGAGGGCGGATGCTGACTAGCCACTCAAAAACTCCCCGGCTCAGGGACGACTATCCCTCCCCTGCATCTTTGAACTCTTCCCCATAGCCTGTACCCCGAATACGGGGAAAACAGCGGAAGAGATTATAGACGTCATAGCGACGTACTAATTTACGGGCCTCAGCCACGTAAGTCTTCTGCTATGAGCATCCTTCGAATCGGCGGAGGAGCGCCATTCGAACATCTTGCGGGGGATCCTCCCCAGCTTCAATCAAAGAAGGACAATGCAGGGCGAACCACGCCATCAAGTAAGTGTACGGCAGACCTATCCTGGGATTAGGACCGTCGCGAGGCGAAATGGCCCCCTTTCCACGCTTCGTTGCTGGCGGCCTGCAAAAAGCCTCTGTTAATGCACGAAGGCCTCTCTGGATACAGCACACCATGGCTGGAAGAAGACCCAGAGGACAACCATGAACCAAACAAACAGCGGGCAGCAAAACATTCGGATGAACGACGTCACCCGAAGAAGACGACACCACGCACCTCTTCAGCCAGACTGTCAAGAAGCCAGCCAGCAGTGCCTTCCGGGACGCGGCCGGCGAGCCTGATGATGGAAACTCCGAAGGACATCACCCTTCTCATAAGGGCCATCATCCTCCTTCACAACTAGATCCCCTAGAAGTGCTTTTGCACCCGGTCAAGGATGTCTTCATCAGCAACTCCACAGTGACCGCTTCAGGAGTGTTCTCCATATCTGGGAACAAATAATCTCCCCAGCTCTTCAAGCTACAGGAAGTTCCCTTACTGCCCCCATACATACTGGAGCAAATGTATAAGTGGCACATTAACTCCCTGTAGGTCTCAAACAAAGCGGGCTCCTGCTTCTCCAGAAGCGCCAATTCTGCCTCGCACAGGAAGTATTCTTCATATGGAAGAGACCCAAAAGGCAGAGCAGAGACTTCCCACATCTCATGCAAAGCCATACCCAATTCGCCAACAGGGGTGAAGAAAGCCCCTGAAGCTGGGCAATACAATTCAAAGATGGCGTAGAAGCACGCCACGTTCATCTCAATACCGTAGCAGGTCGCCCTGACGGCCTCATAGAGGTTTACCCTCTCCAGATCCTCCTCGAAATGAGCGAGGATGTATACAGTTAAATCCCTCCACCATGCCTTCGGAGGGTGAATCCAGTCTGGAGTCCTGAAGTCAGTGGCTGAGTAGTTCCCATTGACCTTACAGAATTGGTTGCCAAAGGTCAGCGCCACTGCGAGATTTTCTCCCACTGGGATCTCTTGCGACACATTCCCAGGATGTAGACCCATATGCAACAAGGAGGCCCCGCTCTTGCATAACCAGAAAACTGAAGCATCAATTTTCCTATGTGGACAGAGTCAGTGCTCTGGCTCACTTCCCACGATATCTTTCGAGCCTGCGTCACGCACTGGAAGGAAGACAAAGAAAAATGTCGCTTGTTGGATGGAAGGTAGAACTTCTCACCATCCAACTAGAAAATCCACTGACCTTCCCCTGCCAGTAGTTGGTGATCAGGGTCTGGTGCGGCATCCCCGAACATGAAGTCAGGCTTCCTATAAGTTCGATGGTCGATATCTTCAAGAGGAGCCATAGTCAAAATACTCCTCGTGGTGTATTGATCACCACCATAAATAAGCGTGTCTCGGACGAGAGAGCTTCCCTCACTAAACAGAGAAGCCTGCCCTTGAAATTATAGGCTGATATTGCCGCCCAATCCCCTGGTCATCCCAAATAAGCTGTTCATAGGACCAGGAGTGTAGTGCACTGCAGAAGCAAAGAAGAATCATAATTAGCTCATCAGCAGAGGCGAACACAAAGACACAAGTTTCACCAAGGCATAACCTCGCCCTTTGAGCGAAGCTAGCAAGGCAACAGCTTCAACAAAGCTTAGCCTCACAGTCAAGTCCGCATTTCGCAGGAAATGTCCAAGTGTCAGCTTCGCTTCGAAAAGCTTAAGCAGAAGGCAATACAACCCTGAGGACTAACTTCGTCAAAAGGGCAATATGGTCAAAATTATCATTAGTCCTTTGCATCCATGATTGAGGGGATAGACCCATATCCTGTTGTTCAACAGGATGAAGACAGTCTAAGGGATAGCTTCGCCTAGAAGCTTAAAGAAGAACTCTTCAGTTCTTGAATTCCCGTTCGAGAAAATAAGGGAAATGTAGGGAAATGGATTCCCTAACAATATCAGATCATGCTCGATCCTTCTGGGTTCATTCAAAGATAGCCAAATATCAGCTTTAAAGGAGAGACGGCAGTCTCTAATCAACAAGGGAAAGATCCCTACCGGTGATTGGTCGTTCGATGACCGGAGGAGGAGAAGGACCCTCTCCTGCAGAGGTTGCGATCTCTTTTCCCGCTCGTCTCTTGGGCGCCATTGAAGAGCTGCGGAAGCTTTCAAACTTTTAAATGGAGAGGAAAGAGGAAGAAGAAGAGTAAAAGGTCTTTAAAAATTTCAAGTAAAGAGATCTGCTCTTTCTCAGCCCGATCGAGCTTTTATAGGCCAATCAGCGCCTAAAATGATGCCTTGTAAACAGTACAGGCTGTCGTTTTGAATTAATTTGAAACGCCGCCTAAAGCGCCTTCCCGAGAAGCGCTGCTTCAGCCACCAAGGGTTAACCTCGCCATGAGTCAAAGTGCGGACTTCGCACAAGTTCATCAAGAACTTCGCCAAAAGGGCTACCTTAGCCCGCTAAAGGCACAGTTTGCCGACATGCCAGTTTCGCGCGAAGCTCATTCAAAAAGGACCCTGTCCTTAACTCCGCACGAAGTTCAGCCCCGTTATAGCCAAATTCTCAATGAAGGCAGGCAAAAATCAAATGAGCAGAAAATGAACCTTCATTGATTTAAAAGAAAAGGTACATTGATACTACATCAAGGTTGTGTTTCATACAACAGATTCAGTTGCTCAACAGGATCATTTGCGCAAAAGGCATACAAGTGATTTTATCTGCTTTCAAGCCAGACCAACTGGACACGAAAGGCCTTCCTCCTGCACAAGGCTGTAATCCTTCACATAAGGACAGATGGTGCCACCAGGACAGATGGTGCCACCAGGACAAGGTCAGTGATCTCACAGGTGACGTCCGCTTTCCCGAAGTGGATCATCTCAGATAAGCGACCACCAGCCTCGCCTCAAAAGGGATCATCTCGGATAAGCGACTGCCAACAGCCTCTGGGACACGCATCAGCTGCCCCAGTTTGTTCCTCCTGCTTAAAAGTAAAGCTTCAACCGGGGAAGCATAAGGCAACTTTTCGGTCTCTTTCATCAAGTCACAAAGTTGGCGAACATAGCTCACTGTAGTGCAAACTGAAAGAAGTTAGCAGTTAAACACAGGAGAAGCTGCAAAGGCACTAAGTCAAATTCTTTGAGGCGAAGCAATCTGCTCCAGTCAAGCATTGGTTTCAGTTAAAGCAGAGGATAGCCTCGCTTGCACAGCAGGGATCGGCTAGCTCAGCAAACACCAAGTCCTAGCCTCGCCTATATGACTAAGCCAGACTGATCCTGAGGGACACAGTCTTAGCCCCACCTATATGGCAAGACTGACTCAACTTTGAAGAAACTAAGTCCCAAGTTCTGCCTGTGCAGCGGACTTAACATGCAGTGATCCTTCCGTGATCAAGTCAGAATGATAGCTTCGCGGGGAAGCTATGATAAAATCCTTCTCTGCAGCTCAGTCAATTGCAAAATGAAGAACAAAGGAAACTAATCCCTGAAGCAGCTGTTAAAGCTAAATTAAGGGAGATGAACTCCCTAAAAGATCATTGGTGAAGTTGTTGAATGGTCAAGACTTACCGGTCCTTGGCCGGATAATGACCAGAGTGGGCATTCCCACTAGTTCAGAGATCTGAGTATCTCTCTCAACCAAGAGAAGAGGAGAAGAGCACATCACTTCTCTTCAGAGGACCTCAAGTGTCTTATTTATAAGCCCCATGGCCTGAGCGCTGCCGCCTCAAGCGTGGAAGCACGAGCGCATTTAAGGCATTTACTGCGCCTTGAGAAAAGGAACGGTTTCCCTTGGAACTGTGCAAAGGAAGAAACGTCTCCCCCATAAAGGCACTCATGGCGCCTTGAAGAAAGGGAATATCCTCCCTTGGAAACGCGCGAGGAAAGAATATCTCCCTCGATTAGTGCGAGAGAAGAAGTAATCCTTCTCGTAACTAGCCCACGACAGTTGGCCTTGGGAAAGCAACAGATGTTCCAGACCGAACCTACCTAGCCGCGAAGCTACCCAGACGCGAATCTACATGATTCCTCGGCGAATCTATATCCCAAAGCAGGATTCAAAGCGAAGCTGAACTCAACCATCATGGCGACGTTCATACTCCACACACCACCAATCAAAGCAGTTCAAAGTATTTCAAAGACTGAGCCATCGCAGACTTTTGAAAACTTTGAAGGGGGTCTTGCTGACACTTAAAAAAGACAAGATTCTTATTGGTCCGAACAATGTCTAAACTTGTTGACATTTATAAAAGACAAGTGACAGACGAGCTGAAGACCAGTTTTCACCCATCTCCGAGGGACAGGGAAGCAACTTGGACTCCACTGATCCAGCAAGCAGATAGTGAACCTGGATTATTTCTGAACAGACCTCAGCAGGTCTAAAATGCTAGCACTTAGCATCACATGAGCCCAAAGGGATAGCCTCGCCTGAGAGGCTAAAATCATCCAACTTCGCCTTGAAGCCATTCAAAGCCTCGCCAGGAAACTAACTCGCAACTCCGCAGAGAGAGTTAACTTCGCTTGAAGCTACACAACTGCGCAGAAGGGTATGTGGTAGCTTCGCCACAGACGACATCTAGCTCCGCCGAAGAGCTTTCTTCTGACTTCGCCAGATACTGCCTCCAGCTCCGCTGTGAGCTCAACGCGGTAGCTCCGCTGTTGGTCTGCTATGGTCAACCTCTGACCAATCAAATCTCCAGATGAGATCAGATCTAATCAGATCAAATCTAATTAAGATCAAATCGGAGATCAAATTCGGCAGTTGATTGCCACAATCTCTTGACTCTCTAAAAACGAGTAAGAGGATCAGGATAGATCTTTCAACAATATGGAAAGAATCAAAACAGATCAAGAAGATCAACCGACCTACCAATTCTAGCTTCGCAGAAGCTGATCCTAGCCTCGCAGCAAGGCTACTTTCTAGATTTAAACAGATTCGATTCAATCTGTTTCCATATCTTCAAGGGACGGTTATACCCTTTGCTCTCCTTATAAATAGCCCACCAGGGGCACAAGGAGGACGGACCGACGGAGACCCGGGCACATGAACAAGAGGACTCCACAAGCAGAGGCTTCTTCATGATGCACCCTGCGCTCTTGAATTCAGAGACTTTTAGAGAATTGCTTCTCTATTCAGGGTGCTGATACTCTAATACTTTCTTCTCAAGGAATCTCCGGAACTAGGCGAGAAGGAATTCCTAATTGAAGACGGTTTTGAGAAGTAGTAAGAGGGTTCTACCAATCTTCTATTCTCTGATTCCCCGAACCAGGCGAGAAGGGAATCTCATCGCTCGCATCGTCAAAGGGACAAAGTGGTCGCGCGCTGACCAGACTCCTATCGGTACACTTCTCCAGAATCTCTGAGGAGATCTACTTGTAATCTTTTTAAGAATACTTGTAATTTAGCTCCTCAAACTTTTTATTGTAAGTTTTCCCCCTTTGCAAATCAATGGAAAACAGTTGTGTTTGTTGGAGAGAGGAGTTGTGTACTCCTAGTTTGTATTACCCAAATCCTCAGTGGAGGTTCCCTGTGTGAAAAGTCCTGTATGGACGTTATTATGAAAATCCTTCTGTGTGAAGGCGGGGACGTAGAGCAGTGGCTCGAACCTCAAAACATATCTTGGTGTTTGCGTTTGATCCACTATCTCTAACTCTCTCTCTCTTATACCTTGCATTAATTCATATTGTTCATATCATACTTATATACTTGGTATTGTTTATGTGCCTCACTTGTGTTGAACTAAGAGTGAAAGTACACCTAGAAGGGGGGTGAATAGGTGTATGGCTAATCTAATGACAAATGATGCGAAATTAAAAATTAAATGCAACACACTTAGTGTAACCAAAGAGTGTAGCCGAATTTCCGGTGAAGGGCTCTGGACCATCTCCTCTAAATTCCTCTAAATAAGAGTTGAGGTGCTATATGAAGCTCTCTTGGTTCAACACAAGTGAGGCACACACATAATCAATACCAAGCATATAAATATGAATGAACAATATGAATCAATGCAAGGCACAATATAAAAGAGAGAGAGTTAGAAAAGTGGATCAAACGCAAACACAATGATATGTTTCGAGGTTCGAGCACACAGATCTACGTCCCCACCTTCACACAGAAGGATTTTCACTAACTCGTCTACACAGGACTTCCCACACAGGGAACCTCCACTGAGAATTTGGGTAAATACAATTTGGGAGTACACAACTCCTCTCTCCACAAATACAACCTGTCACTAGAGGCAAGGCACAAAGCCAACACAATATCAACCTCACAAATAAGGGATAGACACTTAGCCAAACAATAATCAACCTCTTACTAGACGGATTAGGCTCAAGGCCAACACCAACAACAATCACCTCACACTTGAGGGATTCCAACTCAATCTCCACCTCTCACTAGAGGGATACAAATTCCACTTCCACAATCACCTCTCACTAGAGGGATTTCAACATAATCACCTCTCACTAGAGGGATATCACAAAGAATGGAAGGTTACAACACAAAGTGATCACAAAGACCACAAATCACTTCTTTCTCACAAAATAAAGATCCTATAGATAGGATAGTTAGATAAGCTCAAGTGTGAGAAAATAAAGAGTTTGAAAATCAAAAACACAAAGAAAAACTCTTGGGAAAACTTCTAGGATATAATGGAAATGAAGAACAAAAACCAATCCCAAAGACTTCTCTTTTTCTTTGAATTTTCCAACCCTTTAAAACAAAATAAAGATGAAATCTTTAAACCCAAAACTCTTTTAAAACTTGCTGTTAAACACATGTAAAGGTGGGAAAAATTACTCTCTAAAAACTTGTTTAAAACAGCCCAAGATGGGGCTATTTATAGCCTCCACCAAAATCTGCCCGTTGCAATCTAGAAAAGCCCAGATTGCCCCTTCGGTCGATCGGCCAACGGTCGTATTTCTGACCATTGTGCCTACGGTCGATCGCCCAGTCGATCGGGCCAAAGCGCCCGGTCGACCGGGCTGTCGACCGGACCCCACCCGAGAGTGGGTGATCTCAGTCGGTCGACCGCACGGTCGACCGGCCAAATCACTTGGCCTTTGTGCACGTCCCGTGCACATCGGTCGACCGGGATGGTCGACCGACCACTGGTACGGTCGACCGTCCGGTCGACCGCCAGAGCCTGGCAGAGAAAAATTCAGGATTTAAAAACTTGACTTTTTAACTTCAAATAAATCCCATAAAGTCACATAAATTCCACAAAAATCAGTTCTTATTAGATCATTGAAATACAAATATGTGTGACAAAAATTCAACACATATTTCAAACAATTTGAACCATTTTTATGTTCTTGAAATTTTGCCTTAAACCAAAATCCGTATTTTCCAAAACATAGATTTTTGAAATGAAAAATCATTTTGTCTAAAACTCATGCAAATACAAAAATATGATATTGAAACAACTTTTAAGCATGTTGTATATGGATAGAATCCAATATACATGAAATATAGTATATCTATTTTTTTGACTTGAAAACCAAGATCGGTTAAACCGAAAAAACCAAACATGAAACTATAAACTGAAAACATGTGGGTGTTGTGAACTTGAGCATATCACAATATCTAATCTTTACAATGAGATCTAAACAAACTTAAACTAAACAAACTGATGTCTTCTTGTAGAACTCCGTCTCCAAGTCGACTCGATCCAAACGTGATTCACCGAGCTTGACTCCAACCGAGTGATAGATGCGAACTTGACGCGCGAGCTCTTGAATCACCATGTGAAAGCTCCAAAACACCTTTGTCGAAGCTAATCACCTACTAATATCTTGATCAAATATCTGAAACTAAATATCACAAGATTATTAGTAAACAATAACTATATGAGTTAATCATCATCAAAACTAAAGTGAAGGGCCTCTGGGCCAACAAAGAGAGCTTACATAGCACCTCAACTCTTATTTAGAGGAATTTATAGGAGATATTCCAGAGCCTTTCACCGAAAATTCGGCTACACTCTTTGTTTACACTAATTGTGTTGCAATTTGTTTTTGATTTCGCATCATTTGTCATTAGATTACCCATACACCTATTCACCCCCCTCTAGGTGTACTTTCAATTGGTATCAGAGCCTACGCTCCTGATATTAGGTTTAACCACCTAGGAGTGAGATCTTGGTTAGCTAATCTACATTTGCATTTGTACACATATAGTTTACACTCATAGATTTCATGACCCCTCCTATGTTTTATGTTTCTAACATCAATGTATGGAAGCTTAAGATAAGTATGTACCTAAAGACTTTAGGAATGCATGTTTTCCTTTCTACTACCAAGAAATCCTATCTTGGTAATAACAAGCATATAAAGGCCAATGCACAAGCCCTAGAGGCACTTAGATGCACTTTAAGTAAAGAATATTTGTCTATAGTTTCTCATTATGAGTCCACTTTTGCAGTGTGGAACACTTTGACCTCTCCAAAGCTTCAAACGACAAATATTGTGGAGAAGGAATCTAGTGAGGATGAATCCGAACAAGCTTGCTACATGGTCCAAGGGAATAATTCCCTTGAGGTAAATTCGGAAACTCATCTAGATGATTGTGCTAGCTCTTCTAATGATGATTATGATAGTATGGATGCTGATGCATTAAATGAAGAGCATTCCATTGTTTGTGAAAACTTGCTTGAAAAATATAAAGTTTTGAAATAGAAAAGTCTTAAAATAAAAGAAAAAAATAAGAATTTATTTTAAAACTTAATATGGCTTTACAAGAGAAGGATGAGATTTCAAATTAGAGGAACTCATTGAAATCCCAACTTGATCTTGTTTTAAATGAAAACAAAATTATGAAAAATAAAAATGATTATAATGATGTTTTGAAGAAAAATAAAGTTCTATCTTCAAAACTTGATTTTGTTTTAAAAGAAAATGAATCTTTAAAAAATAAAATTATTTCTATTTCAAAAGAATTAGATTTGGCTTCAAAAGAAAATATAACTTTGAAAAATGATTTGAACTCACATGTTTGTCATGCTTCACCATCTAGTATACCTATTGCATGCTCCACTTCTTCTAGCATTGAAAATGATATATGTGCTTTAAAGAAGAGTGTTGATTGTTGGGCTCCACTTTGAGCCAATGTGCCATGAATCACACACGATTGGAATCCATGTTTCGCAAGAAACAAGTTCCACATATACATGCACACCATACACGGCATACACATGATTCTCATGTTCACACACATGTCACTAGGTATGCTCATGTGTACACATGTACACATTGTGCATGTAAGGGCCACCTTGCAAAATTTTGTTATGATAGGATACATAATACAAATTTTGCAAATAAATTTGTTTGGGTTAGGAAAAGTGCTAACCCCCATGGACCCAATAGAGTATGGGTACCAAAAGTCGCTCCTATTTTATTTGATGTAGGTGTGGGCTCTCACATGACGTGAGATTTTGGTGCCTTGATGGTGGATGCTCAAGCTTGATGGACACTACTTTGGATGCATCACCTTCAAGAAAGTTTGGTGGGAGGACCACCATGGTTTGGAGACCTAGAGATTAGCCCTAATAGTTTTGGTAACTATCTCTAACTCCTTATTTATGTTTATATGATTTCATATTATTGATTTTTTAGCATATCATGTTTTAATGCTCACTATGTTATATGCCATGATAATTAGACTTATGACATACATGTATAGTAATTGAGATACACCCATGTTCATATGGATCCATATTTTGTGTTCTCACTATAATTTAACTATTGTGTATATCATAACTCTAAGACATGTACATTTAACCTAATGATCATATTGGTTTATGTTTATGATTTTGCTCTTCATATTTTGATTACATGTTTGGATGTGGCCTTCATTAAAACTTGTGTATATACTTGTACAACTAATGAGCCACATTTGATTTTTATATGTTTGCGCTTAATTGCTCATTTGTACCCATTAATGCACTAGTATAGCCTAGTTTTGATGATTCGTGCATTTAACTTGTATTCCCTATGTTGTACTCATAATCATATGTTTAGCTTCATGTATATGTTAATTTTGTTTAAAACATTAGATATACATGTATACTTTTGAGTCATTTGCTTTCATGCAAACTTCTTTATGGACTCATTTGTGTTTAGGGATATGTATGTATACTTTTTAGTTTTAATTAATCATACATATACCTTGAAGTATATTTAGTTTTGATGATTTTCATATTTTTGGTAAGGAATTTCATATGAACTTTATTGCCATTTTCATGATAATGCATTTCACATAATTCTTGTACACTCACATTACTTGATGTTTTCTCATGACTTTGTTTTCATGAGTCTTATATGTGCTTTATAGACCTTGAGTGTCAATTGTTGAGTGATTTTCATGTTTTCATAGATACATTCATGTTTTATTCCTTACTTGAAGGATTTCGTACTAGTTTTCGAGATTATCATAAAACTAGTTGCGTATTTCTTCATTTTGGAAGAGTTTTTCAATCATGTTAAAATATTTTCAAATCCTATTTTTAAAAACCCCTTCCTTCCAAGGGCGGCTGGATGGGCGACCATGCCTTGTATGCTCAAATTGAAAATCTTTTTAAGCATGTGCATGAAAAGGGAGGTAGTATGAGTTATACACTTGATCTCATTGTATTTTCAATTGGTATCACAATTGATATTTTCATGTTTGTATACTCATATTTGTGTTTTCTATATATGTATGCTTCAAACTTCAAATAGTATCAATTTCGATTGGTATTTACATTTTTATACACATTATATGTGACTTGATTGTGCTTACAATATCTTTACATCTTAAAGGACAAATTATGTTTATGCTAAGCTTGATTTACTCCTTAATATCATATATTTTTCAATTGGTATCTTATACAAGCTTATGCATCTTTTTATTGGTATTTCATAAAGGGGGAGAAAATTCGTGCTTTGCCTTTCAATCGATTTTATTTTCAATTGCTATCTTACTCTCATTCTTTATGATGAAAAATACTTTATTTTGGTATATGCTAACATTTTCAATATTGGTATCATGTTTCATTTTAAATTGGTATCTATATTGATATGATTTATGTTTTCCTAAAATAATTTGGTTTTTACTTTCAATTGGTATCATAATGTTTCGATGTATACCTTTACCATAAATTGATATATTTTTCAATTGGTATCATATTGTTTTGATATGCATTGCTTATATGCAAGGAAAGCTTGACATCTTCTCTCTATATAGATTCATGTTGAGTGTATCTCATATTGAGGAGCTTGACCTCTCTTCTCTATGTTTTACACGTGTGTAGGGGGAGCTTCGCATCTCCTTTTATACATTGTATATTATGCATTATGTGATTAGGGTTTAGTCATCTCTTTTTCATATAATGCATGTATGCAGGGGGAGTTAACTTTACATCTCTCCTCTTCATGAATGTATATCGTATATACATCCTTCTTGTTTGATTTGACAAAAAGGGGAGAATTTTTTTTTGAGTTTATTTATGCCCCTTTGTTGATGATTTGACAAAAAGGGGAGAGAAATTTTGGAGTTTTATATATGCATGTTTACGCATGTCTATTTCATTTCCTTGTTTTATACAAAAAGGGAAAAAAGAATTTTTGAGAGATTTATATATGCATGATTATTTTCTTGTTTAATGCATATATGTTTTTGTTTATGCAAAAAGGGGAGAAGATTTATGCAAAAAGGGGGAGAAGTATTTGGAGAGTTTATTTATGTTTATTTCCTCATTTATGCATATTTGTGTTGTTTGGTTTATGCATTTCATTAACCATCTTTATTGTTTATTGCTATGCATGAGTTAAGAGGGAGGTTCTATGAAGCTTAACTTTAATCTATGCATATATAACTCCATGAGTTTTGTCATCATCAAAAAGGGCGAGATTGTTGGCCCAGAGGCCCATCACTTTAGTTTTGATGATGATTAACTCATGTAGTTATAGTTTACTAATAATCTTGTGTTTAAATAGTTTCAGTGATTGACCAAGATATTAGTAGGTGTTTAGCTTCAACAAAAGAGTTTTGGAGCTTTCACATGTTGATTCAAGAGCTCGAGTGTCAAGATCGCATCTAGTAGTCGGTTGGGTCAAGCTCGTTGGATCGTGTTTGGATTGAGTCGGCTTGGAGACAAGAAGACTTCGGTTTGTATTTAGTTTAGATTGTTTAGATCTTGTGTAAAGGTACATAGTATTAATATGCTCAAGTTCACACACACACACCTACACACACATACATAAAGTTTAAAGTTTATTAGTTTTGATTTTCGATTAACCGTTTTTAGAATTCATGTCAAAAACATAGATATATGTCTTATATGTATATTAGATTCTATCCATATACAATATGCTTCAAAGTTGTTTCAATATCATGCTTTTGTATTTACATGAGTTTTAGAGAAAACGGTTTTCCATTTCAAAAATCCAAGTTTTAAAAAATATCGATTTTTGTTTAAAGCCTAATTTCAATATCAAAAAAATGGTTCAAATGTTTATAATATGTGTTGAATTTTTGTCACACATATTTGTATTTCAAAGATCTTTTAAGAACTTATTTTTGTGAAATTTATGTGATTTTATGGGATTTAATTGAAGTTAAATGGGCAAGTTTCAATACCCTTTAATCCTAGTCAGACTGCTCTGGCGGTCGACCGGACGGTCGACCGGACCGTCATGGTCGACCAATGTGCACGGGACGTACATAAAGGCCAGCCTATTTGGCCGGTCGACCGCGCGGTCGACCGACTGAAAGCACCCCACTCTCGGGTGGGGGCCGGTCGACCGGGCGCTCAACTAATGGCTTTGGCCCGGTCGACCGGGAGGTCGACCGTAGGCTCAACGGTCATAAAAGTGACCGTTGGCCGGTCGATCGGGCGATCGACCGGAAGGGCAATTTTCCCTTTCCAGACTGCCAACGGGCAGATTTTTGAGAGGCTATATATATATGCCTTCTCTTGAGCTGATTTAGATAAGAATTTCAAGAGAAAATTTTCCATCTTCTTAAGTGTTTTAGCAACAAGTTTTTAAGAGTTTTTGGGCTAAAAGATTTATCTTTATTTTGTTTTCAAGAGTTGGAAAAATCAAAGAAAAATAGAGTATTTGGGATATTGGTTTTGATCCTCATTTCTATCTTGTTCTAGTTGTTTTCTCAAGTATTTTTCTTTGTGATTTATTTTTCAAACACCTTTTATTCTCACACTTATGCCATCATATCTATCCTATCTATAGGATCTTATTTTTGATGAGAAAATTGGTTTGTGATTTAGTGAGACCACCCCGAGTTGTAAATCTTCTTTTATTTGAGTTTGTTGTTATCCCTCTTGTGTAGAGGTGATTGTGGAGGTTGTGTTTGAGTTGGTTGCTATCCCTCTAAGTGTAGAGGTGATTGTTGGAGTGTTGGCTTTGAGCCGTATCCCTCTAGTGTGAGGTGATTGTTGTTTGGCTAAGTGCCCATCCCTCTAAGTGTAGAGGTGATTGTTGTTGTGTCGTGCCTCTTGTGAAGAGATTGTGTTTGTTGGAGAGAGGAGTTGTGTACCCCTAATTTGTATTACTCAAATCCTCAGTGGAAGTTCCTTGTGTGGGAAGTCCTGTGTGAACGTAATAGTGGAATCCTTCTGTGTGAAGACGGGAATGTGAGCAGTGGCTCGAATTTCGAAACATATCTTAGTGTTTGCGTTTGATCCACTATCTCTAACTCTCTCTCTCTCTTATACCTTGCATTAATTCATATTGTTCATATCATACTTATATACTTGGTATTGTTTGTGTGCCTCACTTATGTTGAACCAAGAGAGCGTTACATAGCACCTCAACTCTTATTTAGAGGAATTTAGAGGAGATAGTCCAGAGCCCCTCACTGGGAATTCGGCTACACTTTTTGGTTACACTAAGTGTGTTGCAATTTGTTTTTAATTCCGCATCATTTGTCATTAGATTAGCCATACACTTATTCACCCCCCTCTAGGTGTACTTTCAGCAACGGGCCTTAACCACGCCAAACCAAAGTATCTTCGAGGCGTAACCTCTTAATCCCCAACCTTAGACATCGATTTTACAAGAGTAAGATTCAAATAAGTTTCACCCTCAGTCAATCTCTTAATGAGTCCGAGATGTCCCTAGGGGCCAACGTCTATCAATTTTTATGAGGGCTTGGGTTGTGTGAGTGGGGAGGTGGTTTTTGGGTTAAGGAAGGGTGATGAAATCCCCACCTTATCTTGTAATGGGTTATGCCCTTAAGTCCAATTCGTGCAAGTGTACAATATAGACAAGAATATAACACAAAGCGAATAAATCACCCAAGTGTTTGTCCTATGCTATATGCATTGCCATATGTACCCCTCAGTCCAGATCACAACAACAGAACAAAATATAGTATATTGGAATTGAATTGACACGTGCGTAGATGCAAATGTCTAAACCGTTTTAAAAGTCCAAATATTGTATTTTAGTTCTTTAATTTATTACAATGTGTAGGCAATCAAAACAGATAATTAGCAGAAGAATACAACAATATATGCAACTTGCAATTCCCTGCAAAAGACAAAGTACAATTGCCACAAAATTGTCGCGTTTTCGCGGCTTTTCCTTGATTTTTGCGGCAAAGTTTTAGAAGCAAGTTTTCTACTTTCTAGAGCAGGGAGAGGAAAGCAAGAGTAAACTTTTAAAATATATAAAATTTTGTAATAATTGCCCTGCACACCAAAACAGAGAAGAAAATGTTAACAAAGATGTGAAATCAAAACCATTCCCATCCCTGGCAACGGCACCAAAAATTTGATCGGAGCGAAACCAACACTGGAAAATGTGTGTTTTATGAAATCAATGAATAGCTTGTGTCTGCTAATATTCCCTCGATACTTCCGTTATAGCATTGGCTCAACGGGTCGAATCCACAGGGACGGGAGGCGATAGAAGCATTAACAGTTTTTATTCACGTCGGTTGTTAACAATTTCTTCTTTGTTAAAGAATGAGAAAAAGATAAAGAAAAGAAAAGAAATTCAGAAGTGATAGATGAGAAGGTGATGAAATGGCGATGTGAAAACAAATAAGAAGTGATTTTGAAAAGAAAAAGAAAATGAAACAAAGAGGAACTAAGAGGATGGTAAAAACAACGATAGAGAAAATGATAAAAGATATTGGATTTGGTTTTTAAAATAAGATAAAAGGAATCTCATGACTACTAACTACTAATTGCTCAACTAACCATGCTAACCTCTTAGTGATAGTTACCTCACATGGATCCTTGGCCATCACTAATCCTTGGCTTCAAGAGACGATACAGAGCATGGGACATAAGATTGTTCTTCTACATTCAGACAAAACATCCATACCACACAACAAGTTGCAAGCTACTATTAGATCATCAAAACTGGTTAGAGGTGAGCATGAAATAAAGTTAGCATTTGCAAGTTAGCTAGTTATTGGGTTAGGTGTTAGAAATGTTATAATGTTAGAATCTATCATCATGAGCCATCAATGGCTCTTACAAGAGCAAGGCCTTGTAGAGGCTACTAGATTCATGTGGATTATCAAGTAAGTGGTTAGATGGTTAGTGGTTAGTAGTTAAATTTTCATGAGAAGAAAAGATTAGCTAAGCATCATGTAGAAGATAGAGAAGATTACAATGGAGAAGAAAGGAGACACATTTACATAGATTGTCACTATCTATTACATCAATATCTCTCTATCTTTCTCTGAATCTCTCAGCCCTACTATAAGATCTATAAAAGAAAAGAAAATACAAAATAAAAGAGAAAAAAATCCTAATCTACTATTAGAAGAGAGAAACCTAGCCTAATTCTAAATCTGCTTGCGTTTCAGCTAACATCTGCAGTATTTATAGGCAAAAGAGGGTTCTAAAAGACGAGACGAGGCCACGCGTCGAAATCGACGCGTGGCTCCACCAAATGGCCACGAAAACGTAACCATAGCCGTGTTTTCGCGGCCAAACCAGGACTTAGGTCCCTGGTTTTGGTGACTGATTCCCGTCGCTTCGAGGACCTTCCTGATATACTTAGATTCGGGTATATACGTCCGGATATTCGTCTGACGTGCGCAAGGGTCTAGGTTCAATGCATCTTCTAGAAGCTCCCTTACTTGGCCTCCAAGAAATGCGGATTTAATTACCCAAAAATGGGTTTAATTAAGCTCTTATTGCCCTTTTGCCCTTAAACTCTTGATATATCTGCAAAGTAAACCAAAACACAATTAGAAATGATATTTTATTCATAAATCAATATGGAAATGTGATATAATAATACAGAACTGTAGACTAATTACCATCTCCTCCCCTAAACTCTCTCTCCCTCCTCCTTCCACCATACAACACCATCTCCTACTTCAATTTTCCCCAAAACCCATTATTACCATATTCTTCTTCTTCAATTCACCATCAATTCTAACAATTCCTCCACTCCCACCACTAAACACCATCTCCTCCTCCTCCTCCGACTCCCAACACCACCACATCTTCATCACCTTCAACCACCACCACCTTCGCCATTAACAATAACAACATCAACCACAAACACCAACATCAACAACCAACACCCACTCCCCTTTCTCCCCGGGCCCAGGCCATGCGCCGCCCCCTCCAGTGGCACCGCCGCCCCTTGGCCGCCGCCACCCGGCCACCCCTTTCTCCTCTTCTTTCTTCATTTACTTTCTTTCTTTCTTCCTTTCTTTCCTTTCTTCTTTTTCATTTATTCTTTCTTTTCTCTTTTACCCCTTTCTTTTATTCCCTATTTACCCTTTCTTTCATTCCCTATTTACCCCCTACCATTTCCAGAACACACTCTCTCTCCAACATCTCTCTCTCACTCTAATTTTCTCTCTCCTCTTTCTCTTCTCTTATTCTCTCTCTAAAAATTATAATTATATATTTTAACATGGATCGGTGGCGTTGCTCGTGATTCTTATTTTTTTGGGATTTTACAGTGTTTTTCAAAGATTTAGGCGAGTACTTTTTCTGGAATTTCAAGTACTCGTATTTGGTATTTGGGCGAGTACTCCTTTTCGGCATTTGGCCTAGTATTATATTTGTATTGGATATACCTAGATACGCTCCCGCTTCTCTCAGCTTCACATAGTTATTAATAGATTAAATTATTGTTATTATAGATATGGTAGTAAATAGTTTGAAATATTTAACTATACTGTTCTCCTATATCATATTACATGACCAGATGATTACCTGACATATGATATTGTGACTCTGTATTCAATTTACTTAACACTTGATATCTGACACTGATACTTAACACCTGATACCTAACACTTAATATCTGACACTGATACTTGACATGTTATCACTTAACACTTGATACCTGACACCAGATATCTGATACCTGACGATTGACATGCTATCACTTGATACTGATACACCTGACCTGATGTTGTGACACCTGACTGGATACTATCACACCTGACACCTGTATTATATTGTATATTCATGATTATCGCTTTTACGGAGACTTGACATAATTATTATACTGCTACCAGACATCTGGTACTCCTGAACTCCTGTATTTATGAACTCCTGTGCTCCTAAACTCCTGTTCTTCTGAACTCCATGTAACAGGGAAACTCCTTATACTATTCCCCTGATGATCTCCTAATTGAATAATCATAGATATTGGATTACTTTGAATTCACTGTGGACATTATCATTGGACAATATATAATAAATCACTCAACTTACACTGGGTTGGGGGAAACTGATGGATACTGGTAAGATATCATATTTATAATGGTGGATATCTCTGAAGTGTCATGTGGGGCGCGTAATGATAAGTCCTCAGTAACAGTAGCCTGATCTCTAAAGTGTCGTGTGGGGCGTGTAATGATAAGTCCTTGGAAGCAGTAGCCTGAACCCCTGAGCCATAGTCCCGAGCAGAGGCGGGACTCACTATAAGTATGAGCCATCAGATTTATCAGTTTCTAATTAATAACTTGTCTTATTAATAAGTGGATGTATGTGTACCGGTAACACATACCTAAACTTATGAATCGGATGTAACATATGAATGTAACAACCAAACAATAATAATATTATGAATGTGTGATATTTGGTCTCTCCTTTGTTCTGATACTGGTACGCCCATATCTGATCCGAGTGAGTTCTATTAGAGCTCAAACTCTAGTTTGGTCGGTCAGTGATGGGTGACACTGGCAGGGGGATGATTGAAATATCGGACGGTAATGATGATTATTATTGGATAACTTAAAAGCAACATTCTAATTTACCCATGTATGTGACTTGCCTTGTTATTATGATTGAACGATTTTGTTGTATGACTTGAGCTGGACATTCTGTTTTACTATATAAGATTCTAGATTATTACGGGATTTCCTGATCTCTTATTTACTGACTTGTGCCGGCATTACATGTTTATGTGTACCTATGCCCTTGACATTGTTATCTATATATGTTTTCCAATCCAGGTTTATCGATATATGTGTATTTACTTGATTTCACATTTACCATCATTCCTCTTATTTTGTTTATGTTATTGGCCATTGCCTGTACCTGTATGCCTGAATCACATCACTTGACCATGTACACATGTGACTGCCTGAGCACGCCAACTGGCTTTAGCTTACGTACTTGCTGGGTTGCTTTCTGACAACCCTGGACCCTCATGTCCAGATCCAACCATGGTGGCCTTGCTGTAACTGATCAGATTTGCGCAGCGGAAGCATGGATTAGCGATTGTCTGCCCGGACCCTCTTTCTTCCAGCGCCCTTGATCGGCTCGCGAGGTTCTCTTCTTGCTACTCGTGATTACTTTCCAGTCTTTTTATATTGCATATCATGCCTTTTCGCTTCTTGGTAATCTTATATTCTTGAGATATTGTATCATGCTCTGTGATAACTATATACTTGTACTATTATTGCTAGAATGTTTGTTACCATTGTGCTTCCGTACTCTGATTCTGCATGTACTGATGCTTAGCATATATATGTGAGGGTATTTTCGCCTTGCGTATGTATGTCGTAGTAACTCTCCATACTCGCGGGATCAAGGCGTTACAACTTTAGACCTTTTGTGCCTAATAGTTTCTAAAACAATCAATCAAGTTGATCTTGGACTTCTTGGCAAAAGTTTAACTTCTTAGTTTTCTATCAGGTATAAATTTTGTTAAATTAGAATTAAAATTAAGGGATGAGGCGAGTCTGATGAGAATATCATTTATGAGGTATGATTTCATTAAGGGCTGAGATGGATTTGATATATGTTGACTACTTGACAAGGGAGCAATACTATTGATCAAGCCAGCCCATGTGCCGACCTAGTAGAACTCCATTCGTGCCTCAATGGATTGTGCCATGCTGTGCCAAAGCAAGCTCTGGCATGACCCGAAATTATTGGGTCATAAATTTTATAGCCCAGGCATGACCCGAAATTAACTGGCCTTAAATTTAGGAGCACATGCATAACCTAGACTTCTATTTCTATTGCCCATGTACCGAAAATTTTCCTGCCAGTCCATCATGCCTTGGGCTAGCTCGGGCCCATTACCAACCCTACTTATAGGAGGCCTCGTTATTAATACTCATTCTTAACCAAATGATTAGTTAAAGTGGGTTGGCTTATCGGTAACACTCCTTTCTTCTAACAAGGAGGTTTTAGGTTTGCAATTGTCGAATGGAGGGCTGGTTTGGATAATTAGTGAAGTGTGTGTGAGTATCTTGTCTTTCAAAAAAAAACTTGATGAGTACAAATATGCTGATGTAATTATCTTATACTATTGTGTAAGATTTACACTAGGATTTCCACATTCAACGTAAGCACAATTTGACATTCATGGACTAGATTTGTATGAACAATGGCTTGGGAATAAGTTAACTACAACCTTGTAAAATTTATTTGAAAACTCTATTTTCAGCCAGACTCTTCTCTTTCGTCTACTTTTCTTTTGTTCCTTTTTTTAATATTCTTTTGTTTCCTTCATCTTCTTCCAAGAACCCCTGCACCTCACCAACCTTGACAGTAAACATAGCCAGTACCGTACCATTGTGTAAGTAAGAATATTCCTTTGCAACCACGTACTACCCCAATGCAATAGGTGACCTGTCCAGATAATTTTATCATTTTCTGGGCATTGGGGCTCTAGATGAGTTATTAATCCGAGGCAACTTCAGCCCAGGGACGTAGCTCACATAAGCTTGAAGATTTCAGCTTAACCCCATTTTTGTTCACAGTATCAATTTTCCACCATGTCATCAGTAAAGATTCCCTTGTTTTGGCATCGATCGGAATAGCTGACTTGATTCCTGCAAGAAACCTACTTGCACGAAATCCAAGTTGCAAAAAAAATTGATTTTAGATTATTCATTCCAACCTGAATAAAGCTAGTATTCTATAAGTTGCGATGAAATTGTTGCAAATTGTTATGTGCTAACCACAAATGACTATTGTCCGCAAAGACTGAGTGAGATTGATTTTCCGAGACGTGGAGGATGAAACCCCAATATATCTCCTCTTCCGGTGGCATTGGCCAAAATTTTAAAGCTAAAGTTAAATAAGACAAAAAGGATAGGTGCCATTGGGTCCCCTTGTTGTAAAGAGAGCGGGCAAAAAAAAGAGAGAGTTTTTTATACTCTATGACAAGACTTCGGTCGACCGGGTGGTCAACCGATAAAATTGAATTTTTATCGGATAAAAAAATTAATTTTTTATCAAATTGTATCTTGTCTACAATCATTTGGCAGAGTGGATCTCTGGTTTAAAGCTTGGATCTTGGGCATTGGAAGCTTCGGTTGGGAAAAAAATCAGATTTTTATCATATTTTGAATCTCGTCTTAAATCTTGGTGGAGAGATCAATTGGAAACTCATCGTTGGTTTCAGTTGGAGCTAAAAATCTGAACTTTATCATTTGTAGATCCATTTCATACTTGTTCCATTTGTGTGGTTGAGAATAATGGGAAAATGGCAGGAGAAAAATCCAGTGAGAGTGATTCTTTTGTAGTAAAGAACATTCAGAATGTTCATCACATGAGGATAGATATGGTGAAATTTGATGGCACAAACAATTTTGATTGTCGAGATGCGAGGTAACGGATGCGCTGAATGCGCAAAAATTAGAGGATATTCTTGAGCTTCAAGAGAGACCGGGAGAAGTAGATGAGAATATTTAGAAGAAGATGAATAAGATGGCGTATGACGTCATTAGGTCTTTCTTAACACAAGATCCAAAGTATGATGTGATGAATGAGACTTTTGCGAAGTTGATTTGAGAGATTTTAGCGAGCAAGTACTTGACAAAGAGCATCGAGAACCGCTTGCATTTGAAGAAGAGACTATACTGTTTCCAGTTGAAGGGTGGATTCTCCAATAGTTATCACATCAATAACTACACGAAGCTTCTCCTGGATTTGATAAATTTGGATGTAGTGATTGAGGATGAAGACAAAGCGTTGATTTTGTTAAGTTCTCTCCCCGATGAGAGATATGAGACATTTATGCTTACCTTGATCAATAAGAGAACATTCCTTAATTACAGTGAGGTGTCCGCTGCTCTTGTGGATCTTAAATTAAGGAGAAAGAATAAGGAGTGTTCTACCAGTGACACATCGATAGAGGTATTGACTGCGAGAGGAATTAGTCCAAACCAAAGAAGATAAAATCAGCAAAAATCTAATTGGAAGCCCATGGCTGGTAATCGCAAATTAGAGAAGGACCAGTGTGCCTTCTGTAAAGAGAAAGGACACTGAAAAAGTGATTGTCCAAAGCTTAATAAGTCGAAGAAGGAGTCACGATCAGAGTCCAATGTGTGAGGTGATCGGTCACTAATATTGCACATTAATTATCATGAGAAGTACAATTTGACTCCTTACTTTGATTGATAACAAATTTTTGAATAGAGACTAAGTTTAAGAATGAAAAATTTAGTTTTCCTATAACTTATAGATTACTTAAATCTTACAATAATATTTCAAATATTTTTCTTTCAAAATGTGTTTTCAAAATACTAACATTTTTCTCTTTCTTTACGGATTTTGTGGGTGTAATCCACTGAAAACGCTCACGAGACAAAGCTCGTCCTCTAGGGGAAACCTAGAGGATTAACGGCTTATTACACATGCTCAGTGCAATCGCGTGACCTGCGAAAGTGGTCAAATAATTTTTTGTTTAGTTGTTTTGCACGAGGACGAGCAAAAGATAGGTATGGGGGTGTGATCGGTCGCTAATATTGCACATTCATCATCATATTCTCATACTTATTATAGAATAAACTCTACTTTTTCTTAATTATTGTCTAATTTATTTGCAGGCCCATTACTAAAGGAGAGGGAAGAAAAACGAGCCAAAAGCCCATCAAATTCTGATTTAAATCAGAATTCATTCGAATTCAGTAAATCAGGGCAGATCAGGTTGGTTCTGATCGGTTGAAAATCAGTTAAAAATATATCTCTTCAAATCAATCGGTTAAAACCAATGATCAAAGGTCGTTTCATCAAATCCAGGAGCTGAAACGAGAAATCCAACTGAAGATAAAGTCAGATCGCGAAACCAGGAGGCACCACCCCCGGGTGTGGCCGCCTGGCCACACCCAGGCCGCAGAAACACGACCAAAGCTGTATTTCTGCGGCTTTGTTGCAACTATTGGGGGAGCGTTTGCTCCCCTATCTTCGTACACCCCCGGTTTAGTTTTGCCTATAAATACTGAGATTTTCAGAGCGTACATTGGACGACCATGTAGAGATAGACTTTAGGCCAGTTTTTTCTTCTTTTTAGTGTAGGTTTTTATTTTTCTTTATATGTAATTTTCAGTTTTATTTTCTGGTGAGAGTTCTTGAGAGAAACTTATCCTCCTATAATCTTGTGTAAAATCATCAATAGATCTCTCTCTTCTGCCCGGAGACGTAGGCATCTTGCCAAACCTCGTAAATCTTGGTCTCCCTCTCTTTGTGTGTGTATCTGTGCATTAGGGTTGTGTTCTTGGCATGCTCTAGCCCCAACACTTGTCGTAATCTATTTATCGAATAGATTTCCTGTGAATAATGACCATGCATGCCATTTAATATAAGTTGTGAATTGTGCAGCACAAGCTAAGTTTTATGCAACCTATTGCTCAAAGAACCCTAAAGCAGTAAGAACATTTTTCAGAAAATCCCAACGAACTGGATCACACGTCTTTACCATATCCAATTTTGCAATAAAGCATTTCTTTCAATTAGAGTAATGTTATTTGTATTATTTTTTATACTATATTATATTATCACATTATGAATTGTAGTTCACATCCTCATGAATTGTGATTCCTACCTTCATTAAGAGCAACTCCAACCGAGCTGCATTTCTCCATTTTGCAGCCCGGTTGTGATCCAACCGGCCCCAATTGCAACTGCAATTTGGAGCCCACCTCCAAATTGCTCCAAATTTGGAGGCTTTCCTCCAAAAATCCACGGCCTCTAAATTACTATTCACCAAATTTTATTATCATTTTACCCTTTTAACAACATACACATTTTAATTTATACCACTTGTATCATTTTTAATTATTATACTAGTTGCTTAAAATCAATACTATTTTAAATCTATTAATTATTTTTTTATGAAAATTATAGCATTGAAAAGGTATCGTCGATATCTTCAAAATGAGACTAATATTGAATAATTTTTATTTAAATATAAAATTGTAAGTAATCAAGTAATTAGAAATGATAATATATTCGAAAATTAAATGAAAAATAAACACACTATATTGAAATATATCGAAACTTTAATAAAAAAGTTACATCACTTCATTGCCGTATCTTTCCCACAAATGTTCAATTAATGCATTTCAAAGTGCAAAGTGAACTTCTCTGTCTTTGATCTTCTTATGTCGAGAAACAAACCGTCAGAATCGTTCAGTTTTATTTATCTCCATATCTTCAACGTTCAAAATTGATGGTAGAGTAGAAATGACAACATCTTCTTGCTCGTCGCGTTCATCCTCGATAATCATGTTGTGCATTATAATGCAAGCGATCATGATATCATGAAAAGTTTGATTATTCCAAAAACGTGTTGGCCCTTGATGATAGCAAATCATGATTGAAGAAAACCAAATGCCCGCTTTACATCTTTTCGACATGCTTCTTGCATCATTGCAAAATATCGTTTCTTTTTATCTTCGGATTGATAAATGGTTTGAATAAGCGTTGATCATTTCGGATATATGCCATCAGCCAAATAATAACCAACATCATAACTTGAATTGTATAATAAGCAGGAGGAGCAATACCTTGTGTTAGATTGTCGAACAAATTAGATGACTGTAATACATTGATATCGTTATTAGGGCCCGGTAAGCCAAAGTCTGTGATCACCAAAAAACATGCACAACAATAAGTAAAAGAGTGATGGTCGATGTTACTTCTTTAGTGATTCTACCGTAATAGCGAAGTGGCTATATGGGTCGTATCCACAAGAGGAAGAGCGATGAAAGCTTAAATACGACTTCTTTGTTTGAGGTAAAGATGTTCCTTGTCGCAAATAAAAAATTGAAAAGAAAACAAGTGTTATTTCAAAAATTGCTTATAATGTTTTGAAGATTGAAAAAGTGATTTTTTTTAGTTTTTGTAAGGGTAAAAATGCATGGCTAACTTTCAACTAATTGCTCCCACTAATCTCTAATGTTTTGAAGATGTAGCCTCACAATGGATCATAGGCAAGCATAAGCTTTTTGCATAAGTACTATTCACGTTGGAGATTGAATGAAAATTCTTCCCTTCACTTAGCTTTATACGGTAAAAGTTGAACATTCCCTTATCAAGATCAGATTAAAGGCAAGAATAAGGAAGGAAACAAATGCACTATTGGTATCGGCAAAGATTAATAGGATATCTCTAACTTAATAAAACAAGTAATGTTTACAATCTATAAATCATCAAAAAATGATTAAGCATGAAATATGAGAGTGGTAATACTTGTAAGTAAGTTAGAGTTAGAACTCTCGTCTTAAGATGTCATAACTCTTATTTGCACAAGGCTTATTTGACACTATTGACTCATTCGGGTTATCAATCAAGTTGATAGAAATTAGTAGGTTAGTAGTTAATTAGCCATGCAATAGAAAAGTTAGCTAGACATGAGTAAGAAAAATAAGAGAGTAGAAGTAAAAGAGTAAAGTTTTACACTAGTGCAAAGAAATAAAAACAAGTAAGAATACCAAGGAATGAAAAGAAGAAGGTAAAGTATTACTTGTATAAGATTGTCACCTTCAAATACAACTTGTACACACACACACACACACACTCTCTCTCTCTCTCTCTCTCTCTCTCTCTCTCTCTCTCTCTCACAAATGGCTAAGTTAAGCTAGAGGAAGAAGAATACAATACAAGAAAACAAAGAAAATATAACAGCAAACTAGCCTAAACTCTCTATTTTGCATCCGCTTCTTTGTAAATCCCAGGGGGTATTTATAGGTGCAGGAGGAAAGGAGCAAGGGGGACTAAACCTGGCCCAAAGTACTAGCTCAGAGGAGCCAGTACTGCCTCAGAAATGTAGCCAAAGCCACATTTTCGCGGCTTCTCTGGCTCTGCCAGGGCGCCGTCGCCTGACGTGATTTGATGCTCTGTCCCCCTGTCAATTGCTCCGTCTGGTTTCTTGATATCTTCATCCAATTTAACAGACTAGCTCCCCAAGATCAATGGCTATATGTGTAGGCTTTAAATCACCAAATAAATGGGATTTAGGTCTTCTTCTTCATTTCATGCCATAAGAAACATATAAGAGAAGTGTTATTAATAGAAATTAATATTGAATAAATGTGAAAATGTGGTATGAAATATGCATGTTTAGAGACTAATCACCCCCCATACTTATATTTTGTTCGCCCTAGAGCAAAACAGAGAAAAACGCTAACCAAATATACCATTTTCGCAGGTGACGCGATTGCACTGAGCATGTGCAACAAACCTTTGAACCTCTAGGTTTCACTTAGAGGAGGAGTTTTGTCTCCTGAGGGTTTTCAGCAGATTACACCAATAAAATCTAAGAAAAGAATGAAAATGTTAGTTGTTTTGAAAAATATTTTTAAAGTAGAAAAGACTTTTTAATCTCTTAAGTAAAAATAGTTAAATAATTATAAGCATTAGGTCTAACCCATACTAGTCCTTCCTATACTTTGGCCTTCATGCAAGAATATAGTCTTTATTAAGTTTAAGAGGAAATTATGTACTTCAAACTCATTCTTTTATTTTGCCTTAAATAATATGCATTGTGTGAAGTTATGATTTACTTGGAATTTTTTGACTCAAACTCTAATGCCACAAATTTATTAGTATTTTTTATGTATCATTTTTGCCTTTAATTTCTTAGGCTTTCTAATTTACTTGTGTAGCAAGTTTTTAACTGATGACTCCCAAACCAGACGGTCTTAGTGCACCAGGTGAGAAAACACCCATAAAGTTAAATACTCAAATAAACTAGGCCATGAAACTAATGTTTATTTCTTTAAGGCATGAATAATCATGCTTCTTGAGGCAAATTCAGCTTAATCGGGTTTTGTAACGCCCCGATTCCACGGATACGGGAACGTCACTGCGACGTATATACGTAGGTCAGAAAATGCCCTCACATATATACGCTAAGCATAAAAGTACAACAAGGATCAGAGTACACGACAAAGCGTGGTATTCATACATATGCCAACACAAGAAGTACACATACAAAGTTATCACAGGATATTATAAAGTATTACACATTACATGTGTATTACATCATAACCAAGTCCAAAAGAAATATATACAAATATGTATACAAAAAGCTCACAAGTAGAAAGAAGATCTCGTGAGTCAAAGGGTAAGTCTGGCACGAGGGGACTGGAACTAGTCCGCCTGCTCACTAAGGTAAGCTTGGTCCTCTGTGGATGGCTCCACTTCGTTCCAAGCTTCGGAATCTGAATGTGCAAATCCAAGGAGTCAAGACATATAACAATAAACAAACTATAGCCAAGTGGCTAAGGGACATGAATAAGGAAAGATGAAACGGTTATAAGGAATATCAACTAACAAGTATGAAAAGCATGAAGAGATAAAATCCTGATACAATGAATCTACAGTTAACGTCTTATTATTATTACTTGTCTTACTGTGATATCTAACTATGTGACCCAGCGTCCCAGAGCACATAGATCCATATCCTAGTAAGGCAAGGTTGTTATTGGAAACAGCGGTTGTATCGACGAACTATGTTTACAGTGGGTGCCGTGCATGCCCGGGACCACGGTCCAGGGTGTTCCGTCGCTTGATGACGGAACCAGCCGCAAGGTCTATCAGGAGGGACTTATGTATGCCCTTGTCATGACAGTATTCAGGAATAGGGAGCAAGCACTCCCCTCGGTCCCCTGGAGGCCCTCAGGTCAGACTGGAAATATAATTGTACAATATACCTAATGCCACTGTAAACACAAACACATATCGATATCCGCATGTTCCCCCGACCCATGTGTAAGTTGGTCCATTTTATACAAAAGTCAAGTGCATCATGCTTGGTTTAAGAGATAGCATGATAAAAGGTGATATTCACTATTTAACAAGTCATGAAGCGAGAATATGTAATAACAAGTCATGAAGTAACAAGTGGTGAGATCCATCAAGTAACATGTCATGTAATATCAGTTATGAAGCATGAACAGGAATAATATGTCACACATGTATCAATGATAAGATCAAATTCAGAAAAGAAATCAACTAAGTCAAACAGTCAGAATTAGTCGACTAGGTGGAAGGATTAGTCGACTAATAGGGGTCTTAAGTCGACTAACAGTCTAGATGAGTCGACTAAAACTGGGTTCCAGAGAGTTGAAATTCTGTTTCAGGAAAAGTTAGTCGACTAGGGTTGTAAGGGTAGTCGACTAACAGGGAACTACTAGTCGACTAACGGATACTTAAGTCGACTAAGTCTGTGATACAGAGAGTTGATGTTTTATTTCAGGAAAACAGGAGTCGACTAGGGAGGAATGGGTAGTCGACTAGGGGTCCTAAGTCGACAAATATTTTGGATGAGTCGACTGGAACCGAGGGTGTTTCCTAGTCCAGGGAAAGATTAGTCGACTAGGTTAAAAATGTAGTCGACTAAGGGGGTCTAGTCGACTGGTAATATGGCTTAGTCGACTAAAACTGTGAAATCAGAAAAGGTTAAGTTTCAGCTAAGGTGGGTTAGTCGACTGGTCCCTAGGTTAAGTCGACTAATCGTGGGGAAAACAGTAACAGAACAGATTTTCTGATGGTTGTTTGATGGGCTAAAAATATGATTTTTATGGCACAAGTGTACATGATTTGTCAACACAAGTATACAAAGGAGTTTACAAGTCTTGGTGAGTAGATATACTCACAAGGAAAGGTTATGTGAAGCTTCTACGAGTTCCGAATGATCGTTGACGACAATATCACCAACTAGGTCTTTGGCGATACTTCCGATGAAGAGATATGCAATCCAAATCCAATGGTTGTAGTTGCTTGAGAAGAAGATGAAGACTTTGAGGTGGTTTGGAGTTAGGGTTTGAGATGGAGAAGAAAATGGTGAAGGCTAATCTCTTGGTGAAGTGAAGAAAAGAGAAAAGAATTGTAAAAGGAAGTTTATATAGGATTTTGATTTTGTAAGGGAGGTGTAAATAATGTAAATGTGAGGGGGTTTATTGCAAAATAGGAGAGGGGATGGGTGTCCCTCTTCTTGGCCACTTGGCCGGCCATGGGAGAGAGAGAGAGAAAGAGGGCATTAATGAGGAAGGGTGTGGAATTTGTTTGATATTTTGGGAAGATATTTTGGGAGAAGATATTTTGGGAATTTGGTGGAAGGAAAGAAGGAAAGAAAAATAGAGAAAAGGAAAAAGGAAAAGAATTTGATAAATGAAGATATTTTCTTGATCTCCAAAAATGAAAATATCGGAAACACAGGTTCCTGGGTTTAAGTCTAAGATGCGGAAAACATTTCGGAAAATACCGAAATCGTCCGAAATTCAAGTATCTCGGAACGACTCGTAAATTTCACCAAAAATCAATAATAATATATGAAGGCTAATAGTGAAATCCTTTTTAAGAAACACTTTATAGTTTTAAAACTAAAAATCCCGGAATCAGTTATCTACCGACTCCGTTAGAATTTTCATAAATTCATAAAATTCTCAGAAAAAGTATTTAGATAGAAAACAGGATTCTAAGAAATAAAGCCTAAAGGACTTTCTAGAAATTCCTAACTGTTTGGAAAATAAAAATTCGGGAATCGATCAGTGACACTGGTCGACACCGGTTTTGAAGAAATTCATTTTAATTCAGGAAAAATCCAGAAAATCATATAAAATCTAATATATTAGAAAATGATATTTGAAATTGAAATCGGTCAAATACAGGAAGTAAATCAAAAAATACGATCGAAAAGCTGAATACGCAACTAAGTACGTATTCTGGAAACGGGGTATTACAATCCATCCACCTTACAAAAATTTCGTCCTCGAAATTTCATAAGGTGAAAGGTAACAGGAAAAGTAACAGATAGAGAAGGATAAGATGGAAGATAACGGTAGAGAAGAATAGAAGGAAAGAGTCTTACCATTCAAGATGTGAAAAGTTGAGGATAGCGCTCACGGATAACGTCCTCTCGTTCCCAAGTGGCCTCTCCTGGCGCATGCCTATTCCAAGACACCAACACTAAGGGTATAGCCTTGTTCTTCAGTGTCTTCACACTTCTATCTAGAATGGCCATCGGCTGCTCCTGATATGTTAAATCTGGCTACAGTTCCAGTTCGGAATGATCCAAAATATGACTATCATCCTTGACATACTTCCTCAACTGAGATACGTGGAAAACATTGTGCACTCCGTCCAAAGATGGAGGTAAGGCCAATCTGTAAGACACATCTCCCACTCGCTCCAAAATCTCGAATGGGCCGATATATCTCGGACTCAGCTTTCCACGAAGACCGAACCGGATTACTCCCTTGGTAGGTGATATCTTCAAGAACACATGATCTCCTGCCTGGAACTCCAATGGCCTTCTCTGTGAATCTGCCCAACTCTTCTGCCTACTCTGTGCTGCCCTGAGGTGATCTCTGATGACTCTGACTTTCTCTGTTGTCTGAATCAGGATCTCTGGTCCCAAAAGTCTCCTCTCACCAACTTCATCCCAACAAATCGGTGATCTGCACTTTCTCCCATACAATGCCTCAAAAGGTGCCATCTTAATACTTGCCTCATAGCTGTTATTATAAGAAAACTCAGCTAGATGAAGATGGTCTTCCCATGATCCCTTGAACTCAATCATGCAGGCCCTCACATGTCTTCAAGAATCTGGATAGTCCTTTCAGATTGTCCGTCTGTCTGAGGATGATATGATGTACTGAATTTCAGACGAGTTCTCAGACTCTCTTGGAGACTTTCCCAGAAATGAGATCTAAATCTGGTGTCTCTGTCTGAAACAATACTGACTGGAACTCCATGAAGACGAACTATCTCCTTCATGTACTTGTCTGCCAGAACCTCTGTTGTCTGACCTACCCGAAATGGTATGAAGTGAGCTGACTTGGTGAGACGGTCAATGATTACCCACACAGCATTATTACCTTTGGGACTGCGAGGCAATGCCGTGACAAAATCCATGGTGATGTGCTCCCACTTCCATTCGGGTATTGGTAAAGGATGTAGAAGTCCAGCTGACCTCTGATGCTCTATCTTTATCTGCTGGCAGACCAAGCATTTGGCTACAAACTGAGCTATCTCCCTCTTCATAGCATTCCACCAAAACTGCTTCTTGATGTCCTGATACATCTTGGTTCCCCCTGGGTGTATGGAATAGGCTGAACTGTGAGCTTCTGCTAGGATCCTCTGTCGAACTTCTCCTTGGGGAACACAAAGTCTGCCTCCAAAATATAATGCACCATCTGGATGAATACAGATATCAGTCCTCAATCCAGCCTCTACCTGAGCTCTGAATTTCAGTAATCTGGGATCTTCCTTTTGAGCTTCCTTGATCTCATCTATCAATGCTGACTGAATCTGTAAAGTCATGAACTGTCCTGCCTTCTCAGTTCCTCGAACTCTCATCAAGTCCAATCTGATGAAGTCTTGAATCAACTCCTTCTGCTGAGTGATTTGGACAAGCACTCTATTCTCTGGCATCCTGCTCAGTGCATCTGGAACTGTATTGACCTTGCCAGGATGATATTGCAAGTCAATATCATAGTCCGCCATCAGTTCAAGCCATCTCCTCTGCCTCATGTTCAACTCTTTCTGTGAGAAAATATACTTGAGGCTCTTGTGATCCGTATATATCAACACTTTGTCTCCCAGAAGATAATGCCTCCAAATCTTCAAGGCAAAGATAACAGCTGCTAGCTCCAAGTCATGAGTTGGGTAATTCCGCTCATGAGTCTTCAGTTGCCTAGATGCATATGCTATGACATGATCATGTTGCATTAGCACACATCCCAGGCCTTTTCCTGATGCATCACTGAATATGACCATCCCTCCTCTTCCTGAGGGAGTCTTCAAGATTGGAGCTGAAATGAGCCTCTGCTTCAATTGCTCAAACGCTGCGGTACACTCCTCTGTCCATAAATACTTCTCTCCTTTCCTGGTGAGCTTGGTCAACGGGGCTGCAATCCTAGAGAAATCCTGGACAAAGCGTCTGTAATATCCGGCTAGTCCAAGAAAACTCTTAATCTCAGTCA
The DNA here is from genome assembly GCA_038442645.1 of Agave tequilana. Lineage (NCBI taxonomy): Eukaryota > Viridiplantae > Streptophyta > Magnoliopsida > Asparagales > Asparagaceae > Agave > Agave tequilana. The sequence goes on from JAVJIF010007860.1 coordinate 98,112, forward strand.
CCGTCCTCGGAATTGGCCAATCTCTCACTGCCTGGACTTTGCTGGGATCAACTGAAATTCCTTCTGCTGAAACAATGTGTCCAAGGAAGGCTATACTGCTCAACCAGAAGTCACACTTGCTCCTCTTCGCATGAAGTTGCTCCTGCTGGAGAGTCTGCAATACAATTCTCAAGTGTTCTGCATGCTCCCTGTTGTTCTTTGAATAGATCAAAATGTCATCTATGAAAACAACAACGAACTGATCCAGATAGGGCGAGAACACTCGGTTCATCAAATCCATGAAAACTGCAGGGGCATTGGTGACTCCGAAAGGCATAACTAGAAACTCATAGTGGCCATAACGGGTCCTGAATGCCGTCTTCGGGATATCCTCCTTCTTCACCCTCAGCTGATGGTAACCCGATTGTAAATCCAATTTAGAGAATACACGGGCTCCATGAAGCTGATCAAACAGATCATCAATCCTGGGTAAGGGATACTTGTTCTTGATGGTTACCTTGTTCAATTCCCTATAATCAATACAAAGCCTCTTACCACCATCCTTCTTGTTCGCCAATAGCACTGGAGCTCCCCATGGTGAAGTACTTGGTCTAATCAATCCTTTGTCTGAGTATTCCTGTAGTTGCTTCTTCAGAATCTCTAACTCTATCGGTGCCATCCTGTACGGAGCCTTGGATATAGGAGCTGCTCCTGGAATAGTCTCAATAGAGAACTCAATCATCCTGTCAGGTGGCAGTCCTGAGATCTCAGCAAACACTCCTGGGAATTCATCCCACACCGGTACCTTCTGCTTCTGAACCTCCGAAGTAGTCATCCGAGTCTTTCCCTTGGTAGACTTCACTTCTCCACTAAATTGGAACTCCGGTTGATGAGGAATTCTGAAATTAATCTTCTTCTCCCTACAATCAATCACTGCATGGTACTGACTGAGCTAGGTCATGCCTAAGATTACGTCGTACCCTTTGGTATCTAGTACGAGCATATCTATGGCCAAGGTCTTATCACAAAGTTCTACCGGACAATCAGTACAGACTCTAGAAGATATGACTACCCCATTCCCTGTACTAATCTCCCATTTGTGGTCTAAAGATCTAACAGGTATAGAATGCAAAGCCACAAAATGGTCTGAGATATAACAATGGGATGCACCTGAATCGAAGAGAGCGAGAACAGGTTTCGAATGAACTCTGATGTTACCTGTTATCACCTCCTCTGAAGCCTCAGCCTCTTCTGCAGTCAGATTGTAAGCCTGACCTCTACCACGCCCTGCTGCAGTCCTAGCTCCTCTCTGGACTGGGCGAACAACATGCTGTGGAGGAAGGGGAAGAGCTCTCCTCATCACTGGTCCTTGGTTCCTCTGCCCAAGTGGCCCTGGAAGTGCCCTCTGTCCATTCGGTCCTTGAGGTGCCGGCAAAGCTTGGTTGGCAAACCCAATTCTCCTGTGTGGACAGGTCTCTACTGCATGGTCTCGTGATCCACACACCAAACATAATCCATTTGCCCTACGGTAATTCTGCTGAGAATGTCCGGGTTTCTGACAAAAGTTGCAGATAGGACCTGGTCGAACCATCTGGTAAGGAACTGGTCTGAATGGTTGCCTGGCCTGAACCTTCGCTGCTCTGTATAGGCCTCCTCTTCCCATTGGTACAAACGGCCTCTTCATGGCCTGGTTCCTCATCTGGTTCTCTTGCTTCTTCTCTAACCCACGCTCCACCTCTCGAGCTATGGTGAGAACCTCTGAATAAGTCTTCAGTTGCTGGGGCATCAAGAAGACCTGTATGTCCATCTGCAGGCCCTGCTGGAATCTGCTTGCTCGCTTCTCCTCATCCGTTACCATGTACGGCGCGAAGCGGCTAAGTCTAAGAAACTCCGCGGCATACTCATCCACGGACTTGTTCCACTGCTGGAGTCTGATAAACTGCTCTTCCATATCTTTCTGAGCAGTAGCAGGGAAGAATCTGCTGTAAAAACTCTTAGAGAATGTGTCCCAGGTGACAGGCTTCTCCAATCTGGCCTCCTCAGCGAGCCACCAAGTTCTAGCTATATCTTTCAACTGAATCTTGGCGACCTCAACTTGGTTCTCCTTTGGTACTCTGGCTGCATTCAGCAAATCTGTGGTGTCTGTCAGCCATTGTTCAGCATCCAGGGGTTTCTCTTCACCCGTGAATATGGCTGGTTGTAGCCTCCTGAAGTCTGATATATTCCCCGGCCTCTGTTCCTTCGGTGCCGTCAACTCTTGTCGGAGAAGCTCCGTCTGCTGCTGCTGGTTCTCCATCATCGTCTGAATGACCCTTAGAATATCCATATTCTCTCCCGTGGGTCCATTCGATGCTTGCCCAGAGTGGTTACGGCCCGTCCTTCTCTCCATACCGAGATGGGAAAAGATAACTGGAATTTGAAAACAATTGGAAGGAGTTTAGGATACAAGGGAATGAATCAAGGAAGGAATCAAGAAGGACTTAATAACTTTGTATATTGTAGTTGGCATTAGCAAATTACTAGAATTTGCTGCTTGATTGTACTTTAGGTTTGAGAGCCTAAGCTCTGATACCAACCTGTAACGCCCCGATTCCACGGATACGGGAACGTCACTGCGACGTATATACGTAGGTCAGAAAATGCCCTCACATATATACGCTAAGCATAAAAGTACAACAAGGATCAGAGTACACGACAAAGCGTGGTATTCATACATATGCCAACACAAGAAGTACACATACAAAGTTATCACAGGATATTATAAAGTATTACACATTACATGTGTATTACATCATAACCAAGTCCAAAAGAAATATATACAAATATGTATACAAAAAGCTCACAAGTAGAAAGAAGATCTCGTGAGTCAAAGGGTAAGTCTGGCACGAGGGGACTGGAACTAGTCCGCCTGCTCACTAAGGTAAGCTTGGTCCTCTGTGGATGGCTCCACTTCGTTCCAAGCTTCGGAATCTGAATGTGCAAATCCAAGGAGTCAAGACATATAACAATAAACAAACTATAGCCAAGTGGCTAAGGGACATGAATAAGGAAAGATGAAACGGTTATAAGGAATATCAACTAACAAGTATGAAAAGCATGAAGAGATAAAATCCTGATACAATGAATCTACAGTTAACGTCTTATTATTATTACTTGTCTTACTGTGATATCTAACTATGTGACCCAGCGTCCCAGAGCACATAGATCCATATCCTAGTAAGGCAAGGTTGTTATTGGAAACAGCGGTTGTATCGACGAACTATGTTTACAGTGGGTGCCGTGCATGCCCGGGACCACGGTCCAGGGTGTTCCGTTGCTTGATGACGGAACCAGCCGCAAGGCCTATCAGGAGGGACTTATGTATGCCCTTGTCATGACAGTATTCAGGAATAGGGAGCAAGCACTCCCCTCGGTCCCCTGGAGGCCCTCAGGTCAGACCGGAAATATAATTGTACAATATACCTAATGCCACTGTAAACACGAACACATATCGATATTCGCATGTTTCCCCCGACCCATGTGTAAGTTGGTCCATTTTATACAAAAGTCAAGTGCATCATGCTTGGTTTAAGAGATAGCATGATAAAAGGTGATATTCACTATTTAACAAGTCATGAAGCGAGAATATGTAATAACAAGTCATGAAGTAACAAGTGGTGAGATCCATCAAGTAACATGTCATGTAATATCAGTTATGAAGCATGAACAGGAATAATATGTCACACATGTATCAATGATAAGATCAAATTCAGAAAAGAAATCAACTAAGTCAAACAGTCAGAATTAGTCGACTAGGTGGAAGGATTAGTCGACTAATAGGGGTCTTAAGTCGACTAACAGTCTAGATGAGTCGACTAAAACTGGGTTCCAGAGAGTTGAAATTCTGTTTCAGGAAAAGTTAGTCGACTAGGGTTGTAAGGGTAGTCGACTAACAGGGAACTACTAGTCGACTAACGGATACTTAAGTCGACTAAGTCTGTGATACAGAGAGTTGATGTTTTATTTCAGGAAAACAGGAGTCGACTAGGGAGGAATGGGTAGTCGACTAGGGGTCCTAAGTCGACTAATATTTTGGATGAGTCGACTGGAACCGAGGGTGTTTCCTGGTCCAGGGAAAGATTAGTCGACTAGGTTAAAAATGTAGTCGACTAAGGGGGTCTAGTCGACTGGTAATATGGCTTAGTCGACTAAAACTGTGAAATCAGAAAAGGTTAAGTTTCAGCTAAGGTGGGTTAGTCGACTGGTCCCTAGGTTAAGTCGACTAATCGTGGGGAAAACAGTAACAGAACAGATTTTCTGATGGTTGTTTGATGGGCTAAAAATATGATTTTTATGGCACAAGTGTACATGATTTGTCAACACAAGTATACAAAGGAGTTTACAAGTCTTGGTGAGTAGATATACTCACAAGGAAAGGTTATGTGAAGCTTCTACGAGTTCCGAATGATCGTTGACGACAATATCACCAACTAGGTCTTTGGCGATACTTCCGATGAAGAGATATGCAATCCAAATCCAATGGTTGTAGTTGCTTGAGAAGAAGATGAAGACTTTGAGGTGGTTTGGAGTTAGGGTTTGAGATGGAGAAGAAAATGGTGAAGGCTAATCTCTTGGTGAAGTGAAGAAAAGAGAAAAGAATTGTAAAAGGAAGTTTATATAGGATTTTGATTTTGTAAGGGAGGTGTAAATAATGTAAATGTGAGGGGGTTTATTGCAAAATAGGAGAGGGGATGGGTGTCCCTCTTCTTGGCCACTTGGCCGGCCATGGGAGAGAGAGAGAAAGAGGGCATTAATGAGGAAGGGTGTGGAATTTGTTTGATATTTGGGAAGATATTTTGGGAGAAGATATTTTGGGAATTTGGTGGAAGGAAAGAAGGAAAGAAAAATAGAGAAAAGGAAAAAGGAAAAGAATTTGATAAATGAAGATATTTTCTTGATCTCCAAAAATGAAAATATCGGAAACACAGGTTCCTGGGTTTAAGTCTAAGATGCGGAAAACATTTCGGAAAATACCGAAATCGTCCGAAATTCAAGTATCTCGGAACGACTCGTAAATTTCACCAAAAATCAATAATAATATATGAAGGCTAATAGTGAAATCCTTTTAAGAAACACTTTATAGTTTTAAAACTAAAAATCCCGGAATCAGTTATCTACCGACTCCGTTAGAATTTTCATAAATTCATAAAATTCTCAGAAAAAGTATTTAGATAGAAAACAGGATTCTAAGAAATAAAGCCTAAAGGACTTTCTAGAAATTCCTAACTGTTTGGAAAATAAAAATTCGGGAATCGATCAGTGACACTGGTCGACACCGGTTTTGAAGAAATTCATTTTAATTCAGGAAAAATCCAGAAAATCATATAAAATCTAATATATTAGAAAATGATATTTGAAATTGAAATCGGTCAAATACAGGAAGTAAATCAAAAAATACGATCGAAAAGCTGAATACGCAACTAAGTACGTATTCTGGAAACGGGGTATTACAGGTTTATAACTATATATATAAATTTTTTTTGGCACTTAGAGTCTTTGTCTATATATTTCAAGAGTGTGTGTAAGTCAATGCATATTTACTAAGGCAAAATTAAAGAGATTAGTTATTTTCCTAATTCCTCCTAAAAAATCAATCCATCCAATAATCTTTTATTTAGGCTAAAGTAAAGAATTTCTAACTTGGGTTTTCTTAATCCGTATAACTATTTTGTATTTTTACAAAAAGATTATCAAAAATTCTCTACTACTTTAAGATTTTATATATATATATATATATATATATATATATATATATATATATTCATTTTTTTAGTACAAAAAAAGAAATACTAAAAAGGAAGAAAAGGAAATACTATAATCCTATGTTCGTACCCCTCCCCCACACTTATCAAATGCATTGTCCTCAATGGATGATATATGAATGCAAATGCAATAAACAGGTGTAAGGAAAGATATGCAAAGAATTATGATAATGTACAAAGAATTCCTAATTTTTTTAAGTAGTTACCAAAAAAAACTCTTTTTTCATTTTTTTATTTTTTTTAACTTTTTAATTTTTTTTGTTTGTGGTGGGTATAGTCACTTGTAAGATGGGTCTAAAAGACCCATGACATGCTCAGCTTGTGACTTTGGTTTAGTGGTTAAGAATGGCTTCAGTTTTTACCCATTCACCATGAATTTCTTACCAGTCTTTGGATCGAAAATTACTACAACATTGTGTGGAAAGACGGTATGCACAATGAAGGGCCTGGACCAACGAGTTTTGAGCTTTTTCGCGAATATGTGAAGCCATGAATTATAGAGTATAACTTTTTGTCCAGGGACAAAATTCTTTCTATGTATGCTGATTGGTAGTGAAAAATGCATAATTGTCATCATATTTACCATCACATTTTCATATTTATTCATATAATTCTGCACATTTACTAATATTTTGTTATTCAATGTGTGCAGGCCTTGAGTGTTGAATTAAATAAAGAAATAAAGCTTAATGAAGCCCAAAAGCCCATATCCAAGCCCAAGTCCAAGCCTAGGTGCAAAAATGCAAATACACAAGGGCTAAAGTTGCAAATATCAAAGATGAGGGAAGGATAGACTTCTATCTAACCCTAAACACTTGCAGATGAGAATAAAAGCTAAAGATAAGAGTGCGAAAATAAGGAAATTCGTGGATAAAGATATTGGGAGATTTGAAATCTAGATAACTTGATTCCCAAGTTATATCCAAATCCCACGATAAAGAGTCAGGATCAACCTTCCAGAAACAAACGCCCAGATGGACGGATCAGGAGAGGCCACGCGCCAAAGCGCGTGGCCAACCGACACCAGAGAGCCGCGGAAACGCGGCCCAAGCCGCGTTTCTGCGGCAATTTAGATGAGATCACGTACCAGATTTCGTGTACAGGTTTATCCAGGACTCTTCTCCCTTCTGTACCTATAAATACCCCCTGCAGTGCAACGTACAGGGCATCCAGAGACTATTAGGGTTTCTTTTAGCCATTGTTCTTTAAATTTTTGCAAGATTGTAATTTTCATTTCATGCACGTTGTGGAGAAGAAGGGGCTTTGTAATTGGAGGATTATTCTGCAATAAAGGTTACCTTTTTCCCATTTCTTTCATTATCTTTTGAGTTATTTTTATTCTCTGTGATCTGTTCTGGTTTTCTTTTTCTTTGCTTCTTTGCAACCTTTCTTATTAAACAACATAAAAAAAATAAATAAATTGAAAAGATAAAAAAATGATGAACTAATTTCCTTTAGTGGTTTGCTGAGATTCTTAAAGCAACCCTAGAGCAGTTGAGCTTTGATCGGATTGATGACCATCTCTAGAAACCCTAGGTTTAATAATTACTTTTCTTGAAGATTAAACAGATAACTAGACTTCTTAATCTAGGTTGCATATTTAAAAGACTCTTCATGACTTCAAACTTAAAAACTAGGACAGCCTAAATTTAAGATTATTCTTCTCTTAAGCTGTATCTAGATGTTAGGTTGGACCATAGTTTAGTTTTTAATAATGTAACTTAGTTAGAATCTTGTATTGGTTTCTCTTGCTTGAATTATTCATAATAACTTAGGGTGAATTACTTACATCTCAATATGATGATCAATCTCCTTAACTTGCAATAGGGTTGTGGTAGAAGATCAGCAAAACCACATCTTTCATATCATATATCTCAAATCTAATCTCTTTTCTCTTATTTTGAAGATACAGAGGAATCGGGTCGAAAAGCTTGCATCGCATCCTTCCCTGAGGATCACGACCCGCTTGAGCCCATGCTACAGCGGATTCGCATTGAGACTAAGAAATCTACACTTCATTCTTTTTATTCACAAATTCTTAAATTCTCAATCAAATTTTGGCGTCGTTGCCGGGGAAGGAACGACACGATTTCCTCAATCTAATCATTTTTTATTCTTTCTGTTTGCAGATACAGAGAACAGGAAAACAAAGCAGCAGCGAGGACACATAGCAACTCTGTGCCTCCGCCCTCGAAGGCAGAGCATCAGAGCCTACTTATTTGCCACGGATTCGCGGCAAGAGCCGCATTTCCGCGGCAATAGTAGTTCACTACTGATCAAAATTTCTGCAGGTTGCTCATAATTGCAAAAATTGCTTATTGCTGTGATTAAATTTCCCTGTGATCACTCTGCAACTGCTAATTAATAATATTAACCCATTTGTTGATAATAAAAAAAATATTAGACTCTTGCATTTAGGGCACGTGTCTATTTTTAATTTTTTATAATTCTGTTGAAGAGTGCTGGCGACAAGGTACGTTTGCATAGCATATAGATTAGGAAACACTCTTGATTGTTTACTGCTTTCTTAAGTGATTACTTTTCTACAGCTTTACATGTACACAAAAATATCTTAAGGGCATAACCCATAAGCAAGATAAGGTGGGGATTTCATCACCCGTCCTTGGCCCACAAATCATATCTGTCACACTCACAACCCTAACCTTAAGTAAAATTTGACTAGACGTTGGCCCTAGGTTAACTCGGACTCAATAGGAGATTGACCGAAGGAGGAAAATTGTTCGAAATTAACTCTTGTCAAATCGGTGTCTAGGCAGGGGATTGAGGGCCGAAAGCCCGAAGAACGATGGTTATTTAATTAAGGAACGTCTCTGACGGAAAAACTCCCACCGGTCTTGCCACCTGCCTGGCCGATTAGCTTTTGGTTAACGTCGACAATAGACCTCCTAAGGACAGTCTAAAGTTAGGAGTCGTCTAGGTCAAGGCTTACCCTAGATTAGGATTTTTGATTTTTTTTTATTTGATTGATTGGGTGAACTTGTTTGCTGATTGTGCATGTCCGCTTGGTCAAGAGACCCTCTTACATCCAGGCTAACTAGAACTAGTTCACCACCCGAGAAAAAGCCCGACTCACACATGGCACAACCAATATCACTCCAAGATAGGTTCTATCCTATTAGGACCTCTCTTCCTTCTTGCATCAAGCTTAACGATGAAGGTGTTGACCCATTTGAGCTTAAGCCACAATACATCAACACCCTTCCGAAATTTCATGGACTTGACTCCGAGGATGCATACTTCTTCATAAGGGAATTTGAGGAAGTATGTCTCATGATGAATATTCCTAAGTTAGGAAAAGATGACATCAAACTTAGGTTTGTCCCCTTTGCTTTGAAGGATTTAGCAAAGAAATGGCTCTACAGTCTAGAGGCCTGTTCAATATCTTCGTGGGATAATTTTGTTAAGGCATTCTTAAAAAAATTTTATCCCGTCCACAAGACTGCACTGATTAGGAAGAACATCTTACAGTTTAAGCAAACAGCCAATGAACCTTTTTGGAAGTATTTCGAACGTTTTAAGGACCTCCTTGCCCAATGCCCTCACCATGGGATAGAGAAATGGCGACTTTACCAAGTTCTATATGATGGATTAGAATATCAAACTAAGACATTGTTAGAATCCATGTGCCAAGGAGGATTTCTGAAAAAGGACGAAACTGATGGATGGTTATTGTATGAGCAATTAGCTAAAAATACCATCCAATGGGAACCTACTCCGGAAAAACTTAGGACTAATGACTCTACTTCTTCTAAAGGAGGTATCCATTCCATTGAGGCCAACATAGCAACCGATGCTAAGTTAGCTGCTGTTATGCGAAGACTTGAGGCTCTTGAAACTAAAGAACCAGTCTCTGTGAACCAAGTCAGCCCAACATCTTCGGTGGGCTGTACTTATTGTCAAGATATGAACCATGTGTTCGAGGAATGTCCCGTCTTTATCGCGCATCAAAGCTTGCCCGAACATATGAGTGCGGCCTTCACAAGGCCCACCAACAATCCGCCCGCCAACAATCCATATTCGCCCACCTACAATCCCGGTTGGAGAAACCATCCCAATTTGTCATGGGGCCAAAGTAACAATGATCAAACTAGGCCCAAATTCTCCAACAATTTCCAAAATCCTCCACCCTCTTTCCAATATTCACAAATGGAAACAAGGCTCTCCAATATGGAAAGAAAGGTGGACACTCTCGTTAAAAGCAATGACACGCTGGCTCAAGTCTTGACTAGGATAGAGATGCAAATGAATCAGCAAGAAAGGCAAAAGGGTACTCTACCTAGTCAACCATTCCCAAACCCTAGGAACTCTAGTCAAGCTCACTTGGCTGAAGAGAATCATATGAGTCAGTGCAATGCGATTCATACATTGCGGTCGGGAAAACAAGTTGATAACCAAGTATCAACACCATCAAGTTCCAAACAAGCATTCAGCTTGCCTGATCCCACTCCATCTCAACTTGATGCCAACAACACAAAAAAAAGACAAGTCAGCCAAAAATATGCACAAGCCCATCGCACCCTACCCAAATAGGCTTAAAGATAAGCAATGTGCACAAATGGATAAGGTACGCGAGATTTTAATCAAGTCAAGATTAATATACCTCTTCTTGATGCAATCCAACAAGTCCCTAAGTATGCCAAGTTTATTAAGGACATGTGCACAAAGAAAAGAAAGACTAATGTGCCCAAGAAAGTTTTTCTAGCCACTAACATTAGTGAGCTATTGTCTAACCAGATCCCTGTCAAGTATAAGGACCCTGGTTGCCCCACCATCTCTTGCACAATAGGTCAAACTGCAATTAAGCATGCACTTCTTGATTTGGGAGCAAGTATCAACTTACTCCCCTTCTCAGTCTACCAACAACTTGGGTTGGGCGAACTTAGTTCGACTAAGGTTACAATCCAATTAGCTGACCGATCCATAAAAATTCCCAAAGGAGAAATTACCGATGTGCTCATCTGAGTTGGGGAGTTTATCTACCCAGTAGATTTTGTTATTCTGGAGACCGAACCTGTATCCACTCCTCGGTCTCAAACTCCCGTTATCCTAGGGCGTCCGTTCCTTGCAACTGCAAATGCGATCATAAATTATAGGAATGGATCCATGAGGTTGACCTTTGGAAACATGACTAAAGAGGTTAATGTCTTCAACCTGGAAAACCAATCTCGTAAGATAAAAGACCAAACATTTGAGGTGAACTTCATTGAGAACATTTGTGAAAAAGAAAGTGAAAATGAGTCTCTATTTCTTGACAAGTTATTTGAGGATAAGTGCGATTTTAGTGATAAGATGACACATGTTGAGGATTATAATTTTAAAGTTCCCTTTAAAAAACGAAGATTTGATCTAAGTATCTTCAAAGAGCCAAGCACTGAAATATCGCATGAGAATATAGTTCAAGAAACTCCGATTGACTTAACTTTCGAAAGTCTCTTTGAAGAAGAACTCCTGTGTTTAGATACACCGATTTAGGAGATGTTGGTTAATTATTCACTTCCAGGGAAAAGTGTTGATTTAAGTTTTGAGGAGATGTACGGAACTGAGCTAGAATTTCTCGGCAAGGAAGTTCCAACTGAAAGGTGTGATGAATTTTTGAATAATGGAGGTGGACATATGATGAGGAAGAGCCTAAAGAAGATGAAACTGGGGGGAGAGAAAGTTAAAACAAAAATGTTGGTCTCCCCATTGTGCCTTATAAAGAGAACCCATTGGAATGATGAGAAACGAGCTAGAGGGATGAATCCTAAGCAGCTCTAGGTGAGAGTAATACATGTGTTGTACATATTATGGTATACTATTATTTTTTGCCTCTCTTTACATTTTTCTTCATGCATTCATGCATTTCATACATTGAGGACAATGCATGAGATAAGTGTGGGGGAGGGTTTACTAACATAGAAAAGATTAATTAATAAAATAAAAAAAATATTTTTCTCTTTATTTGTTCTAACATTTCAAAAAAACATTTTAAAAATTAAAAAAAAAATTTTTTTTTTATAAAAAGGACAGTATTTTTACTTATTTTTTTTGAAAGAAACCTAAGTTAGTTTTAAGGATTAGGAAAATCATGATTAGGATTTCTAAAAACTTGGTCAAAACAAATAAATTGTTGAATTTTTAAGTATAGGAGGAGAAATTGAATAAGTAGTTAGTCTTAATTTTTACCTTAATGAAATGTGCATACCAAATGCATATCTAGGATTCTAAGACAAAGACCTTGTGCCTTATAAAAAAAAAAAGAAAAAAATCACCAATTAAGCTGATACATGTGCCTCAAGAAGCATAAGTATTCATGCCTAAAGGTGAGTAAATAAAATAAAGTCCTTAGTTTTGGGGCCTAGTTCACTCGAATTTGAGTCCACGGGGTGTTTTCTCACCTGGTGCCCTAAAGCCAACCGGTTTGGGAGTCATCGACTTTAAGTTCGTTACATGGGTGGATTAGAAAGCCTAAGGAAATTAAGGAAAAATTACTTATATATGTATTAACACATCTAATAGTCAATTAGTTAGGTATGAGGGCCTCAAGAAGCCTTAATGCTTATACGAAAGAAAATTAGATGCGTTATACATATTAAAAAAAAGAAAAAATATATATATAGAGGCATGAGAGTCCAAGTTAAGGAATTCCTAGTATAAATTCATAAGGATGCATATGATCTTTGGTAACGAAAAAGACTATATTAGAAATTCAATTTTAATCCTTACCTAAAATGAATAACAATTAACTTTATTAAGACTAAGTTTAAGAATGAATAAAAATGATAATCCTAAAACTTATAGACTACTTAGTCTCTTCAAATATAAGTCAAATACTTTCCTTTTATGGATTTTGTGGGTGTAATCCGCTGAAAACCCTCACGAGACAACACTCGTCCTCTAGGGTAACCTAGAGGTTTAACGGCTTGTTGCACGTGCTAAGTGCAACCGTGATTCCTACGAAAGTGAGTTAGGTTAGATTAATTTTTATTTTCTTTTTCTTTTTCTTTGTTTTTACTCGAGGACGAGCAAAAAGATAAGTGTGGGGGTGTGATTGGTAGTGAAAAATGCATAATTGTCATCATATTTACCATCACATTTTCATATTTATTCATATAATTCTGCACATTTACTAATATTTTGTTATTCAATGTGTGCAGGCCTTGAGTGTTGAATTAAATAAAGAAATAAAGCTTAATGAAGCCCAAAAGCCCATATCCAAGCCCAAGTCCAAGCCCAGGTGCAAAAATGCAAATACACAAGGGCTAAAGTTGCAAATATCAAAGATGAGGGAAGGATAGACTTCTATCTAACCCTAAACACTTGCAGATGAGAATAAAAGCTAAAGATAAGAGTGCAAAAATAAGGAAATTCGTGGATAAAGATATTGGGAGATTTGAAATCTAGATAACTTGATTCCCAAGTTATATCCAAATCCCACGATAAAGAGCCAGGATCAACCTTCCAGAAACAAACGCCCAGATGGACGGATCAGGAGAGGCCACGCGCCAAAGCGCGTGGCCAACCGACACCAGAGAGCCGCGGAAACGCGGCCCAAGCCGCGTTTCTGCGGCAGTTTAGATGAGATCACGTACCAGATTTCGTGTACAGGTTTATCCAGGACTCTTCTCCCTTCTGCACCTATAAATACCCCTGCAGTGCAACGTACAGGGCATCCAGAGACTATTAGGGTTTTCTTTTAGCCATTGTTCTTTAAATTTCTGCAAGATTGTAATTTTCATTTCATGCACTTTGTGGAGAAGAAGGAGCTTTGTAATTGGAGGATTATTCTGCAATAAAGGTTACCTTTTTCCCATTTCTTTCATTATCTTTTGAGTTATTTTTATTCTCTGTGATCTGTTCTGGTTTTCTTTTTCTTTGCTTCTTTGCAACCTTTCTTATTAAACAACATAAAAAAAATAAATAAATTGAAAAGATAAAAAAAAATGATGAACTAATTTCCTTTAGTGGTTTGCTGAGATTCTTAAAGCAACCCTAGAGCAGTTAAGCTTTGATCGGATTGATGACCATCTCTAGAAACCCTAGGTTTAATAATTACTTTTCTTGAAGATTAAACAGATAACTAGACTTCTTAATCTAGGTTGCATATTTAAAAGACTCTTCATGACTTCAAACTTAAAAACTAGGACAGCCTAAATTTAAGATTATTCTTCTCTTAAGCTGTACCTAGATGTTAGGTTGGACCATAGTTTAGTTTTTAATAATGTAACTTAGTTAGAATCTTGTATTGGTTTCTCTTGCTTGAATTATTCATAATAACCTAGGGTGAATTACTTACATCTCAATATGATGATCAATCTCCTTAACTTGCAATAGGGTTGTGGTAGAAGATCAGCAAAACCACATCTTTCATATCATATATCTCAAATCTAATCTCTTTTCTCTTATTTTGAAGATACAGAGGAATCGGGTCGAAAAGCTTGCATCGCATCCTTCCCTGAGGATCACGACCCGCTTGAGCCCTTGCTACAGCGGATTCGCATTGAGACTAAGAAATCTACACTTCATTCTTTTTATTCACAAATTCTTAAATTCTCAATCAAATTTTGGCGCCGTTGCCGGGGAAGGAACGGCACGATTTCCTCAATCTAATCATTTTTTATTCTTTCTGTTTGCAGATATAGAGAACAGGAAAACAAAGCAGTAGCGAGGACACATAGCAACTCTGTGCCTCTGCCCTCGAAGGCAAAGTATCAGAGCCTACTTATTTGCCGCGGATTCGCGGCAAGAGCCGCATTTCCGCGGCAATAGTAGTTCACTACTGATCAAAATTTCTGCAGGTTGCTCATAATTGCAAAAATTGCTTATTGCTGTGATTAAATTTCTCTGTGATCACTCTGCAACTGCTAATTAATAATATTAACCCATTTGTTGATAATAAAAAAAATATTAGACTCTTGCATTTAGGGCACGTGTCTAATTTTAATTTTTTTAATTCTGTTGAAGAGTGCTGGCGACAAGGTACGTTTGCATAGCATATAGATTAGGAAACACTCTTGGTTGTTTACTGCTTTCTTGAGTGATTACTTTTCTACAGCTTTACACGTACACAAAAATATCTTAAGGGCATAACCCATAAGCAAGATAAGGTGGGGATTTCATCACCCTTCCTTGGCCCACAAATCATATCCGTCACACTCACAACCCTAACCTTAAGTAAAATTTGACTAGACGTTGGCCCTAGGTTAACTCGGACTCAATAGGAGATTGACCGAAGGAGAAAAATTGTTCGAAATTAACTCTTGTCAAATCGGTGTCTAGGCAGGGGATTGAGGGCCGAAAGCCCGAAGAACGGTGGTTATTTAATTAAGGAATGTCTCTGACGGAAAACCTCCCACCGGTCTTGCCACCTGCCTGGCCGATTAGCTTGTGGTTAACGTCGACAATAGACCTCCTAAGGACAGTCTAAAGTTAGGAGTCGTCTAGGTCAAGGCTTACCCTAGATTAGGATTTTTGATTTTTTTTTGTTTGATTGATTGGGTGAACTTGTTTGCTGATTGTGCATGTCCGCTTGGTCAAGAGACCCTCTTACATCCAGGCTAACTAGAACTAGTTCACCACCCGAGCAAAAGCCCGACTCACACATGGCACAACCATTATCACTCCAAGATAGGTTCTATCCTATTAGGACCTCTCTTCCTTCTTGCATCAAGCTTAACGATGAAGGTGTTGACCCATTTGAGCTTAAGCCACAATACATCAACACCCTTCCAAAATTTCATGGACTTGACTCCGAGGATGCATACTTCTTCATAAGGGAATTTGAGGAAGTATGTCTCATGATGAATATTCCTAAGTTAGGAAAAGATGACATCAAACTTAGGTTTGTCCCCTTTGCTTTGAAGGATTTAGCAAAGAAATGGCTCTACAGTCTAGAGGCCTGTTCAATATCTTCGTGGGATAATTTTGTTAAGGCATTCTTAAAAAATTTTATCCCGTCCACAAGACTGCACTGATTAGGAAGAACATCTTACAGTTTAAGCAAACAGCCAATGAACCTTTTTAGAAGTATTTTGAACGTTTTAAGGACCTCCTTGCCCAATGCCCTCACCATGGGATAGAGAAATGGCGACTTTGTCAAGTTCTATATGATGGATTAGAATATCAAACTAAGACATTGTTAGAATCCATGTGCCAAGGAGGATTTCTGAAAAAGGACGAAACTGATGGATGGTTATTGTATGAGCAATTAGCTGAAAATACCATCCAATGGGAACCTACTCCGGAAAAACTTAGGACTAATGACCCTACTTCTTCTAAAGGAGGTATCCATTCCATTGAGGCCAACATAGCAACCGATGCTAAGTTAGCTGCTGTTATGCGAAGACTTGAGGCTCTTGAAACTAAAGAACCAGTCTCTGTGAACCAAGTCGGCCCAACATCTTCGGTGGGCTGTACTTATTGTCAAGATATGAACCATGTGTTCGAGAAATGTCTCGTCTTTATCGCGCATCAAAGCTTGCCCGAACATATGAGTGCGGCCTTCACAAGGCCCACCAACAATCCGCCCGCCAACAATCCATATTCGCCCACCTACAATCCCGGTTGGAGAAACCATCCCAATTTGTCATGGGGCCAAAGTAACAATGATCAAACTAGGCCCAAATTCTCCAACAATTTCCAAAATCCTCCACCCTCTTTCCAATATTCACAAATGGAAACAAGGCTCTCCAATATGGAAAGAAAGGTGGACACTCTCGTTAAAAGCAATGACACGCTGGCTCAAGTCTTGACTAGGATAGAGATGCAAATGAATCAGCAAGAAAGGCAAAAGGGTACTCTACCTAGTCAACCATTCCCAAACCCTAGGAACTCTAGTCAAGCTCACTTGGCTGAAGAGAATCATATGAGTCAGTGCAATGCGATTCATACATTGCGGTCGGGAAAACAAGTTGATAACCAAGTATCAACACCATCAAGTTCCAAACAAGCATTCAGCTTGCCTGATCCCACTCCATCTCAACTTGATGCCAACAACACAAAAAAAGACAAGTCAGCCAAAAATATGCACAAGCCCATCGCACCCTACCCAAATAGGCTTAAAGATAAGCAATGTGCACAAATGGATAAGGTACGCGAGATTTTTAATCAAGTCAAGATTAATATACCTCTTCTTGATGCAATCCAACAAGTCCCTAAATATGCCAAGTTTATTAAGGACATGTGCACAAAGAAGAGAAAGACTAATGTGCCCAAGAAAGTTTTTCTAGCCACTAACATTAGTGAGCTATTGTCTAACCAGATCCCTGTCAAGTATAAGGACCCTGGTTGCCCCACCATCTCTTGCACAATAGGTCAAACTGCAATTAAGCATGCACTTCTTGATTTGGGAGCAAGTATCAACTTACTCCCCTTCTCAGTCTACCAACAACATGGGTTGGGCGAACTTAGTCCGACTAAGGTTACAATCCAATTAGCTGACCGATCCATAAAAATTCCCAAAGGAGAAATTACCGATGTGCTCATCCGAGTTGGGGAGTTTATCTACCCAGTAGATTTTGTTGTTCTGGAGACCGAACCTGTATCCACTCCTCGGTCTCAAACTCCCGTTATCCTAGGGTGTCCGTTCCTTGCAACTGCAAATGCGATCATAAATTGTAGGAATGGATCCATGAGGTTGACCTTTGGAAACATGACTAAAGAGGTCAATGTCTTCAACCTGGAAAACCAATCTCGTAAGATAAAAGACCAAACATTTGAGGTGAACTTCATTGAGAACATTTGTGAAAAAGAAAGTGAAAATGAGTCTCTATTTCTTGACAAGTTATTTGAGGATAAGTGCGATTTTAGTGATAAGATGACACATGTTGAGGATTATAATTTTAAAGTTCCCTTTAAAAAACGAAGATTTGATCAAGTATCTTCAAAGAGCCAAGCACTGAAATATCGCATGAGAATATAGTTCAAGAAACTCCGATTGACTTAACTTTCGAAAGTCTCTTTGAAGAAGAACTCCTGTGCTTAGATACACCGATTAAGGAGATGTTGGTTAATTATTCACTTCCAAGGAAAAGTGTTGATTTAAGTTTTGAGGAGATGTACGGAACTGAGCTAGAATTTCTCGGCAAGGAAGTTCCAACTGAAAGGTGTGATGAATTTTTGAATAATGGAGGTGGACATATGATGAGGAAGAGCCTAAAGAAGATGAAACTGGGGGGAGAGAAAGTTAAAACAAAAATGTTGGTCTCCCCATTGTGCCTTATAAAGAGAACCCATTGGAATGATGGGAAACGAGCTAGAGGGATGAATCCTAAGCAGTTCTAGGTGAGAGTGATACATGTGTTGTACATATTATGGTATACTATTATTTTTTGCCTCTCTTTACATTTTTCTTCATGCATTCATGCATTTCATACATTGAGGACAATGCATGAGATAAGTGTGGGGGAGGGTTTACTAACATAGAAAAGATTAATTAATAAAATAAAAAATATTTTTCTCTTTATTTGTTCTAACATTTCAAAAAAAAATTTTAAAAATTTAAAAAAAAAAATTTTTTTATAAAAAGGACAGTATTTTGACTTATTTTTTTTGAAAGAAACCTAAGTTAGTTTTAAGGATTAGGAAAATCATGATTAGGATTTCTAAAAACTTGGTTAAAATAAATAAATTGTTGAATTTTTAAGTATAGGAGGAGAAATTGAATAAGTAGTTAGTCTTAATTTTTACCTTAATGAAATGTGCATACCAAATGCATATCTAGGATTCTAAGACAAAGACCTTGTGCCTTATAAAAAAAAAGAAAAAAAATCACCAATTAAGCTGATACATGTGCCTTAAGAAGCATAAGTATTCATGCCTAAAGGTGAGTAAATAAAATAAAGTCCTTAGTTTTAGGGCCTAGTTCACTCGAATTTGAGTCCGCGGGGTGTTTTCTCACCTGGTGCCCTAAAGCCAACCGGTTTGGGAGTCATCGACTTTAAGTTCGTTACATGGGTGGATTAGAAAGCCTAAGAAAATTAAGAAAAAATTACTTATATATGTATTAACACATCTAATAGTCAATTAGTTAGGTATGAGGGCCTCAAGAAGCCTTAATGCTTATACGAAAGAAAATTAGATGCGTTATACATATTAAAAAAAAGAAAAAAATATATATATAGAGGCATGAGAGTCCAAGTTAAGGAATTCCTAGTATAAATTCATAAGGATGCATATGATCTTTGGTAACGAAAAAGACTATATTAGAAATTCAATTTTAATCCTTACCTAAAATGAATAACAATTAACTTTACTAAGACTAAGTTTAAGAATGAATAAAAATGATAATCCTAAAACTTATAGACTACTTAGTCTCTTCAAATATAAGTCAAATACTTTCCTTTTTATGGATTTTGTGGGTGTAATCCGCTGAAAACCCTCACGAGACAACACTCGTCCTCTAGGGTAACCTAGAGGTTTAACGGCTTGTTGCACGTGCTAAGTGCAACTGTGATTCCTACGAAAGTGAGTTAGGTTAGATTAATTTTTATTTTTATTTTCTTTTTCTTTGTTTTTACTCGAGGACGAGCAAAAAGATAAGTGTGGGGGTGTGATTGGTAAAATGCATAATTGTCATCATATTTACCATCACATTTTCATATTTATTCATATAATTCTGCACATTTACTAATATTTTGTTATTCAATGTGTGCAGGCCTTGAGTGTTGAATTAAATAAAGAAATAAAGCTTAATGAAGCCCAAAAGCCCATATCCAAGCCCAAGTCCAAGCCCAGGTGCAAAAATGCAAATACACAAGGGCTAAAGTTGCAAATATCAAAGATGAGGGAAGGATAGACTTCTATCTAACCCTAAACACTTGCAGATGAGAATAAAAGCTAAAGATAAGAGTGCAAAAATAAGGAAATTCGTGGATAAAGATATTGAGAGATTTGAAATCTAGATAACTTGATTCCCAAGTTATATCCAAATCCCATGATAAAGAGTCAGGATCAACCTTCTAGAAACAAACGCCCAGATGGACGGATCAGGAGAGGCCACGCGCCAAAGCGCGTGGCCAACCGACACCAGAGAGCTGCGAAAACGCGGCCCAAGCCGCGTTTCTGCGGCAATTTAGATGAGATCACGTACCAGATTTCGTGTACAGGTTTATCCAGGACTCTTCTCCCTTCTGCACCTATAAATACCCCCTGCAGTGCAACATACAGGGCATCCAGAGACTATTAGGGTTTTCTTTTAGCCATTGTTCTTTAAATTTCTGCAAGATTGTAATTTTCATTTCATGCACGTTGTGGTGAAGAAGGAGCTTTGTAATTGGAGGATTATTCTGCAATAAAGGTTACCTTTTTCCCATTTCTTTCATTATCTTTTGAGTTATTTTTATTCTCTGTGATCTGTTCTGGTTTTCTTTTTCTTTGCTTCTTTGCAACCTTTCTTATTAAACAACATAAAAAATAAATAAATAAATTGAAAAGATAAAAAAAAATGATGAACTAATTTCCTTTAGTGGTTTGCTGAGATTCTTAAAGCAACCCTAGAGCAGTTAAGCTTTGATCGGATTGATGACCATCTCTAGAAACCCTAGGTTTAATAATTACTTTTCTTGAAGATTAAACAGATAACTAGACTTCTTAATCTAGGTTGCATATTTAAAAGACTCTTCATGACTTCAAACTTAAAAACTAGGACAGCCTAAATTTAAGATTATTCTTCTCTTAAGCTGTACCTAGATGTTAGGTTGGACCATAGTTTAGTTTTTAATAATGTAACTTAGTTAGAATCTTGTATTGATTTCTCTTGCTTGAATTATTCATAATAACCTAGGGTGAATTACTTACATCTCAATATGATGATCAATCTCCTTAACTTGCAATAGGGTTGTGGTAGAAGATCAGCAAAACCACTGTTGGCCCAAGAGGTTACACTCTCCAATTGTTTTGTGTTTTGATGATGACAAACCAAATTAGTGCTATTTGGTACTAATCATTTGTTTAAGATGAGTTTCAGGTTTTGTACCATGTTTAGAGTCCATTCGCTTAGCTATTGCAAGAACTTCTAAGTTCCACAAAGCAAGGAAGGCAAATTGCACTTCAAGGAAGGATCAAAGAAGAGAAGGCTCTAGCAAGGCATTGGATGGATCAAAGACTTGAAGATAGCACTAGAAGTCTTCATGTAATTTGTTTTTCAGTTTATAGTATGTTAAAGAATAGTGGATAGGTTTGAAGCTCTATCACACACGTTTTTACGCACATGCTCATTCCAAAATAATTTCTTATAAATTATACAAAAATATTTTGCATACAAGATTTTGCCTACAGATATATATTTGTATTTTATACTAATCCCTGTTCAAAAGTATTTTTGATAAAATCAAAATCCTCTTTTAATTCTTTTTGAATTTGGCTTTTTGACCTGAGCCGGTCGACCGGGTCGGTCGACCGAGCCTATGACAGTCTGGTCCGGTCGACCGGACCAGTCGACCGAAGTCCTGGCAGAATGCACGTATCCGTGTGCATGTCTGTCGGTCGACCGAGGCGGTCGACCGGATTATTTTTTTTGCTCACAGTTTGTATCAGTCGACCGGGTCGGTCGACCGATATCCTGTAACGGTCAAATTTTTATACTTCCGGTCGACCGGCCCGGTCGACCGATCCGACCGTTTGAACAGTAACGGGCAGATTTTTAAGGGCTGTTTATTTTTGTCTTTTATGTTTAAAAATTCGTTTAAAGATTTAGTTTGGACCTAACATTACTTTATTAGCCTTAAGTTTGTTTTATCTCTTAACCTAGCCCTCTCCTATAAATAGGGGTGCTTAGGGAGAGATTGATTACAACAAATTTTCAAGAGAAAAATTCAAAAGTTTGAGAAATTCAAAAAGAGCTAGTTTCTTGGTTTTTGTGCTAACATTCTCACTCATTTTCTGAATTGGGTTTTGTGATACTCTCTGATTTAATTTTTCTTTCACTTTACACAAGAGCTTCATTCCTACTCAATATTCTCTAAGGACCTTTGTAAGGGAAGAGATATTTGAAAGAGAGAGTTTGTGGTCTTTTGACTACCAAGGAAATTACTTGTTCTTGAGATTGTAGGAGTTGGGTACTCCATTGTAATTGATCTTTGTGATAGTGGAAGTAGCTAGAATCCTTCTGGGGAAGGCGGGGAGTAGAGCTGGGTGCTCGAACCTCGATAACATATCTTTATGTTTGCGATTGGTTTACATTCTTGCAATTCTTACTCTACTTTGCTTGCTCTTATAATTGCTCATCATATTCATTGTCATACTTACTTGCTTGCATTCATCTTGTGACTCTTGCTTGGTGATCTTTGTAGCTTTAATTTTTTAATTTGCCCTTGATTAGCATTGTCACCTATTCACCCCCCCTCTAGGTGATTTTTCAATTGGTATCAGAGCTTGGACTCTAGGTTTGGCTTAACATCCATAGAGAGATCCTTAAAATATTGCTAATCAACATTTCCATTCATACATTCATACACTAGTAAACATGGCCGACAACATTAAAACCCCACCTAAATTTGATGGACTCAACTTCCCTATTTGGAAGGTTAGGATGACTATCTTTTTGCAATCACTAGGTAGTTTAGTGGCTAAGTCTTTGACCAAACCCTATGTAGCACCCAATGAAGATGAGAGCACTTGGACCGACTTCAACTTTAGAGAATATGAGGCTAACTCAAAAGCCCAAAACTCCCTTTTAACCGCCTTGAATGAGGATGATCTTACACGGGTAATTCATTGCCAATCCGCCTATGAGATTTGGCAACACTTATTGGTCACACATGAAGGGACTTCACAAGTCAAGAGAGCTAAGATAGATCTCTTGAGGTCTCAATATGAATCATTCAAAATGCTTGATGAAGAATCCATTGATTGTATGATTACTCGTTTCACTAAAATTACAAATGGTCTTTCTTCATTAGGTGACGTCATCTCAAATGATCAAAAGGTGCGCAAAGTGATACGGGCTCTTCCACCATCTTGGGAGATCAAGGCCACCACCTTAAAGGAGTTGAACGACAAGGACGAAATGGACATCATTAGTCTCATTGGGAACCTAAAGACCCATGAGATAGAGAAGAAAGCAAGAGATGAGGCAACTACTTCAAAGAAGAAATCCATTGCCTTTAAGACTTCATCCACCAATGATGATGATGATGAAGACGAAGAAGAAGATGAGGAGCTAACCCTACTTGTGCGAAATGTCAAGAGGTTGTACCGAAAGAACAAGTTCAACTTCCGGAGAAGATTCGAAGGCAAAGAGGAGCGGAAGATCATATGCTACAATTGCCGCAAACCCGGACATATCATGGCGGATTGTCCGGAGTTCAAGAAGAAAATGACTTCCTCCTTCAAGCCAAAGAAGCCGGAGGAAAAGAAAGCCTACAAAGCATCATGGGATTCGGAAAGCGAGTCCGAAGAGGAGGTGGATCAAGCTAACATGTGTTTCATGGCAAACACACCTAAGGTAACCCCTCAATCCCATGATGATGAAGATGATGAACTAAGTAAGGAAGTTCTAGTACATGCATTGTAGAACTTTCTGAAACTTATGATAATAAGAAACTTGAATGCTTAAAATTACAAAAAGAAGTTGCTTTTCTTAAGAATCAACTTGCCATTGTTTCGAAAGAAAAAGATGATCTTTCTTCAAATCTTGTTTCATTTCAAAATGAATTTGATGCTTATAAGATTTCTTGTAAGGGTAAAACCCCTATTGTTGATAATAAAGAAATTTCTTCTTTTAAATCCAAAATAAATGAGTTTGAAAAAGTTTTAAAAGATTGTGCCTTTAATACTAAGAAACTTGAAGAAAAGTTTTCCAAAAAGCACACTTCTCATGTTAAAGATTCTCATGCTAAAATTCCACATGCTCACACTTCAAATAATACTTCTCATGCTAAATCTTTTCATGCTCACAATGCCCATGCTCACAAATCACACACTCACTATGCCTTTAGATATGGTAGAGTGTATAGATGCACATATTGTGGCAAAAATGGACATTTAGCTAAATTTTGTTATGATAAATTGCATAGTTCAAATAATCTTGTTTGGGTTAATGGCTCTAACCCTCATGGACCCAAGAAAATGTGGGTACCAAAATCAAGTCCTAAAATGTTTGATGTAGGTACACACCAAGGCTCCAAGACGTAGGGAGCGGTGGTACCTTGATAGTGGTTGTTCGAGACACATGACGTGGGATATCAACAACTTCACAACCCTATCAAGGTACATGGAAGGTGGCTCCGTCACCTTCGGGGATGATTCCAAAGGCACCATCATCGGTATCGGTAATATTCAAATTGGTTCATCTCCTATTATAGAGAATGTTGTTTTAGTAGATGGTTTAAAACATAATTTGCTTAGCATTAGCCAACTTTGTGATCGTGGACTTAAAGTTGTTTTTGATGATTCCTCATGCAAAATTTTTGATGTTAAATCCGATGTTTGTATTCTTACCGGTTTTCGTGATAATAATGTTTATATTATTGACATGCTTAATTTAGATTGTTCTACTAAATGCTTAAATGCTTTTGATGAAAATTCTTGGCTTTGGCATAGAAGATTAGGACATGCATCTTTTGACCATATCTCTAGGATTAATTCAAAGGAATTGGTGAAGGGTATACCTTGCTTGGATTTTGAGAAAGACCGCATTTGTAGTGCGTGCCAACTTGGGAAACAAACCAAGTCTTCCTTTAAACCAATCAAGGATATCATGTCAACTAGGCCTTTAGAATTAATTCATATGGATCTTTTTGGACCAACTAAAACTAAAAGTTTAAATGGAAGTAGATTTGCATTTGTTTTGGTTGATGATTTCTCCCGTTTTACTTGGGTTTTCTTTTTGCAAAATAAAGATCAAACTTTTTCTCATTTTAAGATTTTTCGAAAAAGAGTTGAAAAAGAAAAGGGTTTTCCGATTTTGAGAATAAGGAGTGATAGAGGTGGTGAGTTTATTAACCAACTCTTCATGACTTATTGTGATGAAAAGGGAATTAAGCATGAAACATCTTGTCCTAGAACTCCACAACAAAATGGAGTTGTAGAAAGGAAAAATAGAACACTTCAAGAGATGGCTAGGACAATGATAAGTGAGTACGACCTCCCTCAATATTTATGGGCCGAGGCCGTAAACACCGCATGCTATATATCAAACCGTATTTATTTGTGCAAAAATTCTTCAAAAACATCATTTGAAATGTATCATTCTAGAAAACCAATGTTGCATATTTTAAAGTTTTTGGATGCAAGTGTTTTGTTTTGAATACTAAGGATAATTTGGGTAAATTTGATGCTAAGGCTTATGAGGCTATCTTTGTTGGATATTCCTCTACTAGCAAAGCATATAGAGTTTTCAATAGATCTTCACTTACCATAGAAGAATCCATGCATGTCAAATTTGAAGAATCTAATGTGGTTGTTGAGAATGTTGTAGAGATTGAACCATTAGGTGAAGACATGGAGAGACTATCCTTAAAGGATTCACCCGCTCAAGAAGAAAAGCTAGATTCTATTGGTGAAGTTCAAAAGGATAAAGAGGAAAGCGCTCAACCGCTTCCCAAAGCTTGGAGATACGCAACAAATCATCCTAAGGAGCTCATCTTGGGTGATGCATCTAAAGGAGTCACAACGCGCTCCAAACTCCATGACCTATGTGGTAACTTTGCTTTCATTTCTCATTTTGAACCCAAAGGCATTCTCGAAGCCGAGACGGACCCATATTGGTTGCTTGCCATGCAAGAGGAACTCAATCAATTTGAGCGCAACCAAGTTTGGCACCTTGTTCCTAAGCCCCACGATAGACCAATAATTGGTACTAAGTGGATCTTTAGAAACAAGATGGATGAGTCCGGTAATGTCATTAGGAATAAAGCTAGGTTAGTGGCCCAAGGTTACACTCAAGTTGAGGGAATTGACTTTGAGGAATCCTTTGCACCCGTAGCACGGCTTGAAGCCATACGGATGACACTAGCTTTTGCATGTTTTAAAATTTTTAAACTTTTTCAAATGGATGTAAAAAGTGCATTTTTAAATGGTTTTATTAATGAAGAAGTTTATGTTTCTCAACCTCCCGGTTTTATTGATCATGTTCATCCCGATTTTGTTTTTAAACTTGATAAAGCTTTGTATGGATTGAAACAAGCTCCAAGAGCTTGGTATGAAAGGCTTTCTAGTTTTCTCATTTCAAATGATTTTATTAAAGGCAAAGTAGACACAACTCTCTTTACTAAGCATGTTGAGAATGACATTTTAATTGTGCAAATTTATGTTGATGATATAATTTTTGGTTCCACTAATGAGCTTTTATGCAAGGATTTTGAAAAGGTAATGCAACTAGAATTTGAAATGTCTTCCATGGGTGAGCTCAATTTCTTCCTTGGACTCCAAATCAAGCAATTGCAAGACGGAACCTTCATTAACCAAGCCAAGTACGCAAAGGAGCTAGTAAAGAAGTTTGGGCTTGAAGGATCAAAGGCTTGCAACACTCCAATGGCAACTACAACCAAGCTTGATAAGGACGAACAAGGTAAAAATGTTGATATTAAATTATATAGAAGCATGATAGGAAGTCTTTTATATTTGACGGCAAGTAGGCCGGATATCATGTTTAGTGTGTGTCTTTGTGCTAGATTTCAATCGTGTCCTAAAGAGTCTCATCTTATTGCGGTAAAACGCATTATTCGTTATATTAAGGGCACTTTTGAAATGGGTCTTTGGTATCCGAAAACTAGAGATTTTTCAATGACTAGCTATTCGGATGCCGACTATGCGGGTTGTAGAGTAGATAGAATGAGTACTAGTGGGACATGTCAATTTCTTGGTAATTGTCTTGTTTCATGGTCCTCTAGGAAACAAAATTCCGTAGCTCTCTCAACCGCCGAGGCGGAGTATGTTGCCGCGGGGGCTTGTTGTGCACAAGTCCTTTGGATGAAACATACTCTCCTTAATTTTTATTTGCATTTTGATCATATAAAAATATTTTGTGATAATACTAGTACTATACACATGACCAAAAATGCAAATCAACATAGTAAGACCAAGCACATTGAGATTAGATATCACTTTCTTAGAGATCATTTTGAGAAAGGTGATATAGATATTGATTATGTTTCCACGGATTTACAACTAGCCGATATTTTCACTAAACCTCTTGATTTTGCTAGATTTTCGTTTATTTGTGGAGAACTTAATGTTTGTATTATTGAATAGACATGTTTTTCATAACCCTTTTTGATGTATGACAAAAAGGGGGAGAATAAGTTTACATGGACAAAAATAAGTTCATTTGGTCTTGGTTCCATATGAATTTATAGTTTTGTTTTTATGAGTTTTTGTGTTTTAAATAAATTCTTGTGTTTTAGTTGTTTTTGGTATTTTTGGTATCAAGAAAATTTTTGTGTTTCATATATTTGTTTTAATTGGTTTCAAAAATTGGTGCATCATTTCAATTATTGGTATCTAGAGCATATTTTTGTGTTTTATGCATAGCATAATTTGAGGGGGAGTTTTCTCCTACCCTATATTTTTGTTAATAGCCTATTTGTTTTGTCATCATCAAAAAGGGGGAGATTGTTGGACCAAGAGGTTACACTCTCCAATTGTTTTGTGTTTTGATGATGACAAACCAAATTAGTGCTATTTGGTACTAATCATTTGTTTAAGATGAGTTTCAGGTTTTGTACCATGTTTAGAGTCCATTCGCTTAGCTATTGCAAGAACTTCTAAGTTCCACAAAGCAAGGAAGGCAAATTGCACTTCAAGGAAGGATCAAAGAAGAGAAGGCTCTAGCAAGGCATTGGATGGATCAAAGACTTGAAGATAGCACTAGAAGTCTTCATGTAATTTGTTTTTCAGTTTATAGTATGTTAAAGAATAGTGGATAGGTTTGAAGCTCTATCACACACGTTTTTGCGCACATGCTCATTCCAAAATAATTTCTTATAAATTATACAAAAATATTTTGCATACAAGATTTTGCCTACAGATATATATTTGTATTTTATACTAATCCCTGTTCAAAAGTATTTTTGATAAAATCAAAATCCTCTTTTAATTCTTTTTGAATTTGGCTTTTTGACCTGAGCCGGTCGACCGGGTCGGTCGACCGAGCCTATGACAGTCTGGTCCGGTCGACCGGACCAGTCGACCGAAGTCCTGGCAGAATGCACGTATCCGTGTGCATGTCTGTCGGTCGACCGAGGCGGTCGACCGGATTATTTTTTTTGCTCACAGTTTGTATCAGTCGACCGGGTCGGTCGACCGATATCCTGTAACGGTCAAATTTTTATACTTCCGGTCGACCGGCCCGGTCGACCGATCCGACCGTTTGAACAGTAACGGGCAGATTTTTAAGGGCTGTTTATTTTTGTCTTTTATGGTTAAAAATTCGTTTAAAGATTTAGTTTGGACCTAACATTACTTTATTAGCCTTAAGTTTGTTTTATCTCTTAACCTAGCCCTCTCCTATAAATAGGGGTGCTTAGGGAGAGATTGATTACAACAAATTTTCAAGAGAAAAATTCAAAAGTTTGAGAAATTCAAAAAGAGCTAGTTTCTTGGTTTTTGTGCTAACATTCTCACTCATTTTCTGAATTGGGTTTTGTGATACTCTCTGATTTAATTTTTCTTTCACTTTACACAAGAGCTTCATTCCTACTCAATATTCTCTAAGGACCTTTGTAAGGGAAGAGATATTTGAAAGAGAGAGTTTGTGGTCTTTTGACTACCAAGGAAATTACTTGTTCTTGAGATTGTAGGAGTTGGGTACTTCATTGTAATTGATCTTTGTGATAGTGGAAGTAGCTAGAATCCTTCTGGGGAAGGCGGGGAGTAGAGCTGGGTGCTCGAACCTCGATAACATATCTTTGTGTTTGCGATTGGTTTACATTCTTGCAATTCTTACTCTACTTTGCTTGCTCTTATAATTGCTCATCATATTCATTGTCATACTTACTTGCTTGCATTCATCTTGTGACTCTTGCTTGGTGATCTTTGTAGCTTTATTTTTTAATTTGCCCTTGATTAGCATTGTCACCTATTCACCCCCCCTCTAGGTGACTTTTCAACCACATTTTTCATATCATATATCTCAAATCTAATCTCTTTTCTCTTATTTTGAAGATACAGAGGAATCGGGTCGAAAAGCTTGCATCGCATCCTTCCCTGAGGATCACGACCCGCTTGAGCCCTTGCTACAGCGGATTCGCATTGAGACTAAGAAATCTACACTTCATTCTTTTTATTCACAAATTCTTAAATTCTCAATCATATGCATTAGTCATGAAAGAACTTGGTCCTACTCTTTGTTATTTTTTGCATTTTTCATAAGCTTCATTTTGTATCTCCTCTAACTTTAAAATTTATAGTTTTCTCAGTTTGCTGACTTTGTTTAAATCAAAATTTAATTGTTTGATGGACCACAAAGCATCGTGTTCTAATTCCACTGACAAGTGACATACCCTACCAAATACCATTTGGTATGGAGACATGCTGAGAACAATTTTGAAAGTAGTGCAATAAGCCCATAGTGCATCTATCAGTTTACTGGACCAGTCCTTTCTATTCTGTCTGACTGTTTTCTCCAAGACGAGTTTAATTTGTCTGTTCGTCACTTTCACTTGCCATTGGTTTAGGGATGATACGCTGTGGACAATTTATAAGTGATAGTATTTAAGCATTAGGGCTTCGAAAGACCTGTTGCAGAAATGAGTGCCTTATCACTGATAATAGCGCGCGGTGTACCGAAACGAGAGAAAATATTTTCTTTTAAAAATTTAACAACCACCCTATCTACACATGGATGGATGACATAAAGTGTTTGTACATGTGCATTACATATTTAGTGTCACATGTGTCGCATTTCCACATTTATTTTGTAATAAAAATTTACTATTTAATTCATTTTAATGTCTAATAGTATGCAGGGTAATTTATGGAGAAAGAGAAGAAATGGACAAGTTTGTCCAGTTATATCTGGATTTTAAAAGCTCAAGCAAATCAATGAAGATCTACTCAAATCCAAAGGTTTAGAAGTAATTTTTTCCAAATACTAGAGCAAATCAGAGAAGATAACACTAAATAAAATTAGTTAAAATTGGATTTTAAATATTTATTTGTTAACTTGAAGATCAACAAAGCTAATCTCAAATCCAGAAGTCCAGGGGCAAATCTTATCAGAAAACATGGGATAACAGAGAGAGAGGATATTATCAAATCTATTCTAACTAAATCAGATTTATTTGGATTTATTATCCGTACTTGAGAAATCAATGAAGATAATCCTAAATCTAAAAGTCCAGAGATGAATTTATCAGCGTACAAAGGGATAATAAGAATAATGATATTGGTTGTTGCGCTAGCAATTTGAGCTCATCTCTTCACCACTCTTTGCCACTCCTTTTATCCTATAAATACTGCAATTCCTGAAGGCAAAAGGGAGAATGATTAAGCAAATAGTACAACAAATTTTTGTATAGGTTTAACCTAGATTCTTCATTTTTTTAATGTAATTTTTATTTTTCTTTATGTAACTGAGAGGAGATAAGAGTTTCATGGAGGAATGAGAAAGGAGCTTGTACTGAGAGTGACACCGGTGTAAGTATTCATCTTTTCTTTCATTGTTATTTAATTGAATCAAAAGTTACTTTTTCTTTTTTATTCTTGTTTTTGTTTGCTTTCCTCTGATATGTTTGTAGTTCAAGTGAATCCAATAGCCTCGAGACTGCTTTGCCATTGCAAGTGCCCTTGATGGGCTATGGTGATGAACAACCATTCCTTTGTTAGTTTTGCTTGCCTTTTATTCATAGTGTAGATCGAGAACGGGGAAGATCCTATACGCCATACTTGATCGCTTTCAAAAACTAGGTAAGTCGTAGCAACGGGTCCAAGGTATATGAGCCCAGAAGATATAATTAACAATTTTTAGCTTTCTTTTAATTCTTAGTTTAGAATTCTACTCTAGAACTAACATTCTCTTTTTTATTTAATTTTTCCTTTTCTTTTGTAAATAAAAAAACAACAGCATCATCATTATCTTTTCTTCTATCATCTTCTTCACATCTTCTAACTTAACCGTTTTGTTTTCTTTTTCTAAAACTGAGAAGAAATTCCAAATATGTTTCTGTAACTTAAAAGAAACGAACTTACTTAGCTTCCATCGTTAGCCCCTCCTTGTGGATCATAACCTGCACAGCCACTTGCTATCACGGTAGCATTGAGTAACTTGCACTTCTATTTTGTATTTCTGAAATTTTGTATTTTTGTGTGCAGGTTGCAACTCAATTAGTTAACCTGGTTCACGCTGTCCCTAAGAAAGTTGGTTTCATGGTAGTAGAAAATGAGTACAAGGAGTTGGAACAAATAAGACTACCTACCAAGGTTTGTATTTGTATTGATTATCAGAAATTGAACGCAACTACCGAAAAGACCACTTCCCTTTACCCTTCATCGATCAAATGCTAGAACGCTTAGCTGGACACGAGTATTACTGTTTTCTGAACTGGTACTCAGGATACAATCAGATCCCCATTGCTGCAGAGGACCAGGAGAAGACCATATTTTCTTACCCATTCGGAACCTTTGCCTATTGATGCATGCCATTTAGATTGTGCAACGCTCCCACAACATTCCAACGGTACATGCTTTGTCTTTTCTCCGATATGGTAGAATATTTTCTAGAAATTTTCATGAATGATTTCTCCATCTACGGAGATTCATTTGACCAGTGTCTTTATCACTTGGAATTAGTTCTTCAAAGATGTAAGAAAAGAACTTAACTCTAAATTGGGAAAAATATCACTTCATGGTAAGACGGGGGATTGTCTTAGGCCATGAGATCTCAAGGAAGGGATCAAAGTTGACAAAGCTAAGACAGAAGTAATCGCTAAGCTTTCACCACCCAAATGCATTAAGGATATCCGATCTTTTTTAGGGCATGCTGGGTTCAACCAACGATTTATTAAGGACTTTAGCAAAATCGCTAGACTCTTAACCAACCTGCTCGCAAAGGACGCACCCTTTAATTCTTATGATAGATGTTTTAAATCATGGGAACAGCTTAAGTAAGAACTGATATCTATACATATCATTTCTGCTCCTGACTGGACCTAACCATTTAAGATCATGTGTGATGCCTCAGATCTTGCCATTAGCGCTGTCCTAGGACAGCGTATTGATCATCGGCAACATGTGATCTACTATTCGAGTAGGACATTGAATGATGCTCAACAAAACTACACTATGACTGAGAAAGAATTCTTGGTCATAGTATTCACGTTAGAAAAGTTCCATCCATACCTGCTAAAATCGAAAATCACAGTTTTCACAAACCGCTCCGCGTTAAAATACCTTATGATAAAGAAGGACGCAAAAGTAAGACTTATTCGTTGGATCCTTCTATTATAAGAATTTGACTTAGAGATTCGAGACAAAAAAGTGTGGAAAATGTAGCGGCTAATCATTTATCTTGAATTCCCAATGCACCTATTGAGAAAGAACCGATAACCGAGGATTTCCTGAATGAACACATCTTAGCAATCTTTAAGGAATCTTGGTATGCTGATATCTTCAATTACCTTGCCACAGGACAAGTTCCCTTTGAATGGATGAAGCAAGATAGATATCGCTTCTTCACCCAGGTATGGTTCTTCTTTGGGAAGAGCCATACCTTTTCAAATACTGTCCTGATCAAATCACCAGACGGTATGTACCAGAGGAAGGGCATAGGAGTGTATTAACTTTCTGCTATGAACTTGCTTGCGGTGGACACTTTGGTCCCCACAAAATTGTAAGGTCTTACAAAGTGGGTTCTACTGACGCACTTTATTCAAGGATTCCCTTAACTTTTGCAAGTTATGCGCGAACTGCCAAATGACCGGGAACAAAGAGAGACATGATGCCCCTAACCCCTATTCTAGAGGTTGAAATTATTGATGTTTAGAGCATTGATTTTATGGGACCGTTCCAAGTTCATTCGGCAACCGGTACATCTTGGTTGTAGTGGACTATGTCTCAAAATAGGTAAAGGCAATACCGACAAGGAACCTCAGAATGTTCGTTTGAACTCTGAAATTTAAAATAATCTTATTTTCTAGAAAACTTAAGAAACATGTTATCTATAAATCCGTATTTAAACTTGAATTCTCTCCTTTATCTTTGACTTGGGGATCAAGCAACTTAATTTAAATTGATTTTCTCCTTTATCTCTAAATTAAGATAAGATAATCTCTGAATTTACTTGGGCTTGATGGGCATTGGGCTTCTCTTTAAAAATTGTAGACTTCTTTTGGGCTCTTTCCTTTTCTCTTTTTAATTCTGGTGACCTGCACATTACTAAATAATAAAATAATTAAATAGTATGCTTTATAAAAAAATAAACATGAAAATGTGACTAAAAATATGCACTTTTCGTGAACAATCACACCCCCACACTTATCTTTTACTCGTCTTCGAGTAAAACAAAAAAGAAAACTCTAAACTACTCTAAACTAAATCACTTCCGTAGGATTTATGGTTGCACTTAGCATGTGCAACAAGCTATTAAACGTCTAGGTTATCCCTAGAGAACGAGTATTGTCTCATGAGGGTTTTCAGTGAATTACACCCATAAAATCCATAGAAAGAAAAATAAATTATTAGTGTTTTCAAAAAACCATTTTTGAAATTGAGAAAATATTTGAAATATTTTTGTAATAATCGAGTAATCTATAAGTCTTAGGATAATCAAATTATTCATTCATATACTTAGTCTTGATGCAAATATTTATTGTCAATCCAGGTTAAGATTAAAACTGAATTTCTCCCTTAGTATATTATCTTACTCTAAGTCATATGCACCTTTGTGACTGTGAGTTTTTGACTCGGGATTCTTCAACTTTTATATCTTATATATATATATACATACATATATATATATATACATACATATATATATATATATATATATATATATATATATATATAAAACAGAAATATGTATATCAGCCGACAGCTGAGAGTCCCTCTCAGCCTGCGGTGACGTGGCACATTATGAGCCACATAATTCGACAATCTAAAATGACGTCCCGCTTTTGAAAATAATTGAAATTACTAAAAGCCCCCATCACTTGTCTTTTCTTGGAATGATGTATTAGTTTTATATTCTTTATTATTATTTTTTCTCCCCTTTTATATGTCTATCTCTCTGTGTCTCCTCACGCTGTCAGATCTTGGTCCCTTTCTTGTCAAACAAATGGTTTGAAGATGAAATTTCATACTGCGACTATGATCACAGAATTCAATTTTATCTGACAATTTATTATTATGAATGCGATCAAAAGTCGCAGTCTAATTAAAATTTATTAATAAAAAGATTGCGACCATAGAAAAATA
This sequence comes from Agave tequilana, assembly GCA_038442645.1. Classification (NCBI taxonomy): domain Eukaryota; kingdom Viridiplantae; phylum Streptophyta; class Magnoliopsida; order Asparagales; family Asparagaceae; genus Agave; species Agave tequilana. Next base: position 132,242 of record JAVJIF010007860.1, read on the forward strand.
AGTTATAAAATACTGCGACCAAGTTCGCAGTGTTATCAAACAAAACTTTTTAGAAAGACTACTATTACATAACACTGCGACCAATGTCGCAGTCTTCGGTCGCAGTCTTCTAACCATCTTCGGTCGTAGTCTTCTAACCATCTTAATTACTTAACTTTTGAGACCTTGTTCACTGCTTCAATTGACTATATCTCTTGTTTCATAAGAATGCGACCATGGTCGCAATATTCTATTTAGATTATTTAATAAAAAATATTATGCTTCAATTGACTATGTCTCTATGTCTCTTGTTTCATAAGAATGCGACCATAGTCGCAGTATTCTATTTAGAAAAAGTAAGTTATAAAATACTGAGACCAAGGTCGCAGTGTTATCAAACAAAATTTTCAAAAAACTGCCATTACATAAGACTTCGACCAATGTCGCAGTCTTCTAACCATCTTCGGTCGCAGTCTTCTAACCATCTTAATTAATTAACTTTTGAGACCTTGTTCACTACTTCAATTAACTATGTCTCTTGTTTCATAAGAATGTGACCATAGTCGCAGTATCCTATTTAGCTTAGCAAGGTCGAAAAAATACTGCGACCCTAATCGTAAAAATAAAAAAGGCTGCAACACTGCGACCAAAGGTCGCAATGTAAAATAAAAATAAATCTAAAAAGTGAAAATGATATTAAAAAATTTAAATCGAAAATTTTTTCTTTTTAAAAACTGCGACTTCGATTGCAGTTTCAAAAACAAAAAAATAAAATAAAATAAATTGTTTCAAGTCGCAGTAATAGATTTTTATTGTGATTAAAACATCTTTCAAAAAAAAACTTGAACATTAATGCGACCATGGTTGCATTCTTTTAAAATAATTTATTTTTTCTAAAATTTAGTAATCAAGATCTGTAATTTTTTTTGTTTGAAAAACTCAAAATTTTCAGATCTGTAATTTTTTTATTGGAGGAACAGTTATAGCCAGGTTAAAAGTGAAACTGAGGGTATTTTAGTCATTAGGCAACGAAAAGTGATTGAGGGTCTTCTTTTACCGCCTAAATTTTTGACTTTTCTGTAGCTAATATGAAGCCACGTCATGCAGGCTGAGAAACTCTCTCAGCTATCGGCTGAGGTACAGTAACCCCTATATATTTTATTCATTGGGCAACGAAGAGTTTCTAAACCACTTTTCGTTGCCCAAGGACTAAAATACCCTCAGTTTCACTTTTAACCTGGCTACAACTGTTCCTCCAATAAAAAAATTACAGATCTAAAAATTATGAGTTTTTTTTCAAACAAAAAATTACAGATCTTAATTACTAAATTTTAGAAAAAATAAATTATTTTAAAAGAATGCAGCCATGTTCGCATTAATATTCAAGTTTTTTTTTTTGAAGATGTTTTAATCACAATAAAAATCTATTACTGCGACTTGAAACAGTTTATTTTATTTTATTTTTTTGTTTTCTGAAACTGCAATCGAAGTCGCAGTTTTTGAAAAGAAAAATTTTGGATTTAAATTTTGTAATATCATTTTCACTTTTTAGAACTATTTTTATTTTACATTGCGACCTTTGGTCGAAGTGTTGTAGCCTTTTTTATTTTTACGATTAGGGTTGCAGTATTTTTTTGACCTTGCTAAGCTAAATAGGATATTGCGACCATAGTCACATTCTTATGAAATAGGAGACATAGTCAATTGAAACAGTGAACAAGGTCTCAAAAGTTAATTAATTAAGATGGTTAGAAGACTGCGACCGAAGATGGTTAGAAGACTGCGACATTGGTCGCAGTCTTATGTTATGACAGTTTTTTGAAAAATTTTGTTTGAAAACACTGCGACCTTGGTCGCAGTATTTTATAACTTTTTTTTCTAAATAGAATACTGTGACCATGGTTGCATTCTTATGAAACAAGAGACATAGAGACATAGTCAATTGAAGCATAATATTTTTTATTAAATAATCTAAATAGAATACTGCGACCATGGTCGCATTCATATGAAATAAGAGACATAGTAAATTGAAGCAGTGAACAAGGTCTCAAAAGTTAAGTAATTAAGATGGTTAGAAGACTGCGACCAAAGATGGTTAGAAGACTGCGACCGAAGATTGCGACATTGGTCGTAGTCTTATGTAATAGCAGTCTTTCTGAAAAGTTTTGTTTGATAACACTGCGACCTTGGTCGTAGTATTTTATAACTTATTTTTCTAAGGTCGCAATCTTTTTATTAATAAATTTTAATTGGACTGCGACTTTTGGTCGCATTCAAAATAATAAATTGTCAGATAAAATTAAATTCTATGATCATAGTCGCAGTATGAAATTTCATCTTCAAACCATTTATTTGACAAGACAGCAACCAAGATCTGATAGCGTGAGGAGACACAGAGAGATAGTCATATAAAAAGGGAGAAAAATAATAATAAAGAATATAAAACTAATACATTATTCCAAGAAAAGACAAACGATAGGGGCTTTTAGTAATTTCAATTATTTTCAAAAGCGGGACGTAATTTTAGATTGTCAAATTATGTGGCTCATAATGTGCCACGTCACCGCAGGCTGAGAGGGACTCTCAGCTGTCGGCTGATATACATATTTCTGATATATATATATATATATATATATATATATATATATATATATATATATATATATATATATATATATATAACCTTTTTTTTCCTTTTGAAAGAAGTTCAAAGTATCACCACTCCGTCGCCCTTTAAGCACTTCCTTTTTTTAATTTGTATACCTCATTTAATTTTCTTTTATGTAAGTATCAAGGCTTGTTGAGGCTCTAATACCTAACTAATTGATTATTAGATGTGTTAATACGTATATTATATTTGTGTGTGTGTGTGTATATATTTCTTTTTTTTAAACTTACCTATTACCTTATGCGTAAATTTCAGGGCTTTTTTAGGCCAAAGCACCTAGCTAATCAATAATTAGATTTGTTTATTTTTCATATATTTTTTTCTAAGACACAAGAGTCTTTGTTTTGAATCCTAAGTGTGTAAGTTTATAAAGTATGCATATTTCATCTTGATAAAAATCAGGAATAAATTATTTTTTCAATTTTTCTCCCAAACCTAAAATTTAAACAAATAATCTTATTTTGATCAAGTATTAAGAAATCCTAATTATGATTTTTCTATTTCTTAAAATTAACTTAATTACTTACAAAAATAAATCAAAGTATTTATTTCTTTTTAAAAGTTTTTAAAAGAAATTTTTTTTTGTTAATATCTACTTATGTTAGTATGTTAATATATTTAATTTTTTATCATGTGAATTATATTACATGTTAGAATATTAGATGTTACGTGTTAGACCCTCCCTTACACAAATCTCATGTATTGTCCCCAATGTATAAATGAATGCATGTATGCATAGAATAAAGTGTAGAAAGAAGTGAAGTTATGTTACCGATACATTGGGTTAAGTAGACTCATGGATGTGTCTGCATCCAGTTATGATTTCAAGAACGATTTCAAACGTTGACCATTTAACTTGAATTCATTATCATTCTTAGTGTGGCATATCTCTACTGCTCCATATGGAAACACACTTCTAACAATGAAGGGCCCTGTCCATCGTGATTTTAACTTTTCGGAAAAAAGATGAAGCTTAGAATTATAGAGTAAGACTTTTTGTCCTGGGACAAATATTTTTTTCATGATAAATTTATAATGAAAAACCTTAACCCTATCCTTCGTAATCTTCGCATCTTCATACGCCTCGTTCCCCAACTCCTCAAGTTCGGAAATTTATAATTTTCAAAGCGCACCGGCCTTATCCAAAATTTAGTTGCTTAATAGCCCATAAGGCTCGATGCTCTAACTCGACAGGAGGTAACAGGCCTTTCTAAGGACTAATCTACAAGGAGACATCCCTAGAATCGTTTTAAAGGTAGTCCTATATGTCCATAAGACATCTACTAATTCGGTGGACCAGTCTTTTCAGTTCTGATTCACAGTTTTCTCTAAGATAAGGTTAACTTGTCTATTTGAGACTTCTACCTGCTCACTAGTTTGAGGATGGTAAGGTGTGAATAACTTATGTGTTATGGCAAGAGCTTCAAAAGTTCTATTGTAAAAATGTAAGCCATTATCACTAATTATTGCACGAGGGGTTCCAAAGTGTGAAAAGATGTTTTCTTTCAAGAACTTGAACTTTGTTATCATTTGCCTTACAAGGGATTGCTTCAACCCATTTGGATACGTAATCCACAGCCACCAAGATGTATTGGTGTCCAAGTGAGCTAGGAAAGGGACTTATAAAGTCAATACCCCAAACGTCAAAGAGTTCTACTTTTAGAATTGGGTTTAGGGGCATCATATTATGTTTTGAAATCCTACCTATCATTTGGCATCTTGTCTACGTCTTGCAAAAGTCAAATGCATATTTAAATAAAGTGGGCCAATAAACCCACTCTGTAGAACTTTTTCGGCAATTTTACGGGGACCAAAGTGTCCACCGCATGCAAGCTCGTGACAAGAGGCTAGAACATTCTTCAGTTTCTCATCGGGAATACATCTCCTAATGATTTGGTCGGAACAATATTTAAAGAGATAAGATTCCTCCCAAATGAAGTATCGGACTTGAGACAAGAACCGATATACATCTTGTTTTGACCAGTGAGATGGAGTTTGGTTTGTGATTAAGTAGTTGACTATGTCGGCGAGCCATGATTCCTAAAGGTAACTAAGAGTTGTTCATTAGGGAATTATCGTTGATTGGCAACTCATTAGAAGGGGCATTTGGAACATGAGAGAGGTGATCGGCGATGTCGTTTTTGATACCCTTTTCATCTCGATTTTCGAGGTCAAACTCTTGAAGGAGGAGGATCGAACGAATGAGTCGAGCCTTTGCGTCCTTCTTGAGCATTAGGTATCGAAGTGCAGAATGATCGGTAATATGGTGGTTTTGGTCCCAAGTATGTATGGCGAAACTTTTTCAATGCAAACACTATATCCAAGAATTCCTATTCGATTGTAGTGTAGCTTAATTGGGCTTCATTTAGAGCCATACTTGAATAATAGATCACATTCTGCTTGTTATCTATACGCTGTCCTAAGACAACACCTATGGTAAAATCAGAAGCATCGCACATCATCGCAAATGGTTTGAATCAATCTGGGGCAGAAATTATGGGCGCAGAGATAACTTTCATTTTGAGATTCTTCTAAGCGTTAATACATTCGTCATCAAAGTTGAAGCGCATGTCCTTAACTAAAAGGTTAATTAAGGGTCTAGTAATTTTTCTAAAATCCTTAATGCATCAACAATAGAAACTGGCATGTCTTAAACAAGAATGGATGTCTTTTACATATGTTGGTGTGGGAAACTTGGCTATGACCTCTATATTCGCCTTGTCCACTTCAATCCCTTTTTCAAAATTTCATGACCTAGGACAATACTATGTTGTACTATGAAGTGGCACCTTTTCCAACTTAAAGTCAAATTCTTTTTGGCACATCATTCGAGGACAAGTTCTAGATGATGAAGACATTGGAAGAAAGAGTCTCCCTAGATGGAGAAATCATCTATAAAGATCTCTAGAAATCGTTCGACCATGTCGGAGAATAAGCTTTACATGTAACGTTGAAATGTCATGGGGGCATTTCATAAACCGAAAGGTATTTGGTGGTAAACAAAAGTCCCAAATAGACAAGTAAATGTTATTTTTTCTTGGTCATCTGAAGCTATAGGTATTTGATTATACCTCAAGTAACCGTCCAAGAAACAGTAATACTCATGCCCTACTAATTGTTCAAGTATTTGATCAATAAATAGGAGAGGGAAATGGTCTTTGCGAGTGGCAGCATTTAATTTCTGATAGTCAATGCAAACTCAAACCTTTGTAGGGAGTCGCATTTTTACTAACTCTTAGTTTTCATTCTCTACCACGGTAAAACCGGATTTCTTAGGAACCGCATGGACTCGGCTGACCCATTGACTATCAGAAATGGGATAAATTATTCCATTATCTAAGAGTTTTACTATTTCAGCTCGAACTGCCTCTTGCATAATAGGGTTTAACCTATGTTGCGGGTCCCTCTTTGGTTTTGCCTCATCATATAGATGGATTCGATGTTAAACTATAGCAGGACTCAATCCTTTTTTGTTAGTCATCGTCCAACTTATGGCTTCCATATGCTTCTTAAGGATTGTCATAAGGTCCTCTTCTTACCCATCAGTCAAGTTGGATGCAACTATGACTGGTAGAGTCTCTTGTTCACCTAAGTAGGTGACTCAGGGCTAAGTAATAGACTAGATAAGAAATACAATGACTCCTTACTTTGATTGATGACATGTTTTTGAATATAGACTAAGTTTAAGAATGAAAATTTTGATATTCTTATAACTTATAAATTACTTAAACTCTCACAAATATACTTCAAATATTTTCTCTTTTTAAAATGCTTTTCGAAAATACTAACATTTTTTCTTTCTTTATGGATTTTGTAGGTGCAATCTACTGAAAATCCTCACGAGACAAAACTCGTCCTCTAGTGGTAACCTAGAGGTTTAACGGCTTATTGCACATGCTCAGTGCAATCGAGTGACCTGCGAAAGTGGTCTAATAATTGATTAGAATTAGCTTAATGCTTTGCTCGAGGACGAGCAAAAGATAAGTGTGGGGGTATGATCGGTCACATATATTACATATATATTGTCATATTACCATGTTTATTATTTATAAATTCTATTAATAAGTCTTATTTTTCTTTTATAAAGTGCGGGCCCATTGCTAAAGGAAAGGGAAGAGAAACAAACCCAAAAGCCCATCAACTTTTGATTTAATTAAGAATTATTTGAAATCAGAAAATCAGGGCAGCTTATGACAAATTAGGGAGGTCAGAAACTGGTTAATTTGGTTTTATCAGATCCAAATCAGTTAGCTTGAGAATCACCGGAGATTAGATCAGAATCAGAGATAAACAGTAAATCCAGCTAGACAAAAGGGAGTCAAATCCTACGCCAGCCATATTTCCACCAGGATGTGGCCAAGTGGCCACATCCTGGCCGTGGATCTGCGGCAAAAGCCGCGGATCCGTGGCTTGTTGATGGAGATAAGGGGAGCGTTTGCTCCCTTATCTTCTCACTCCTTTCCCTCTGGGTTTTTGCCTATAAAAGGCAGGATTTTTTACTGAAAAAGGGGCCGAAGACTAGGATTAAATTTCTTGTTCATTTTTAGGGTTTTAGGAGTATTGTTAGATAGTTCGGAGAAGTTGTATCTCCTCTTTATTTTTCAGTTTAGACCAGTAAAGAGAGAAGAGTAGAATTAAGTGTGTAACTCATCTTTGAAGTGACAATCAAAGGAGCTTCAACTCACTTATTCAACTCGACTTAAATTCGATATGTTTATATTTGATTTTAATTCTCTTGTTTATTTTTCTTTCATCATGAGTAACTAAATCATCTTATGGCTCACTAATTAATCTGTTCTACCTCCTCTCTCTTGATTAATTTTTAAGAAAGCAACTCTTTTTGAATCAGAAAAAAATACCTGATGTAAACTTCGTTCTTGAAAGTACATTAGGATGTCTTTATTTTAACTTGGACTTTCAAAGTACAAATCTTTTTAAACTATTTTTATTCCGTACTTGCTTCTTCACACTTGATAATTTAACATTCTCTTTTTAATGATGTGTTAAGAAAGAGTTTAAGATTTAAACCAAACCTTCTTATTTATTTTACTTGGACATTAAGAGAAACTAAAGATTTTTGCCTATGATAAAAGTGATGCACTCAAATATTCTTGAGATAAGTACGTAGTTGAGTAGAAATTAGTGAGCCCAGATCTTTTCCTTTATTAAAAACAACCAAACAATCTTCATCATTTTTAAAGATCACTTTTTTTAAAACCTTCTCTAAATTTTAAGTTTTTTTTTTTAAATCACTTCCCTTCTCTCCATTCTCTTTTCAACTAAAAAACCAGCACCATTCTTAGCTTTCTAAACAAAAACACCTAAAAGCTTCTACCGCATTCCTCCTCGTGGACACGACCCGTTAGCCCAAAGCTAGATGGTAATTCTTATCACTTTCAATCTACAACCAATTTTTGGGCTAACGGGTCGTGTCCACGAGGAAGAATGCGGTAGAAGCTTTTAGGTGTTTTTATTTAGAAAGCTAAGAATGGTGCTGGTTTTTTAGTTGAAAAGAGAATGGAGAGAAGGGAAGTGATTTAAAGAAAAACTTAAAATTTAGAGAAGGTTTTGAAAAAAGTGATCTTTAAAAATGATGAAGATTGTTTGGTTATTTTTAATAAAGGAAAAGATCTGGGCTCACTAATTTTCTACTCAACTACGTACTTATCTCAAAAACATTTGGGTGCATCACTTTTATCATAGGCAAAAATCTTTAGTTTCTCTTAATGTCCAAGTAACACAAATAAGATGGTTTGGTTTAAATCTCAAGTCCTTTCTTAACACATCATTAAAAAGAGAATGTTAAACCATCAAGCGCGAAGAATCAAGTATGGAATAAAAACAGTTTAAAAAGATTTGTGCTTTGAAAGTTCAAGTTTAAAATAAAGACATCTCATGTGCTTTCAAGAACGAATTTACATCAGGTATTTTTTTTGATTCAAAAATAGTCGCTTTCTTAAAAATCAATTAAGAGAAAGGAGATAGAAGAGATTAATTAGTGATCCCATAAGATGATTTAGCTACACATGATGAAAGAAAAACAACAAGAGAATGAAAATCAAACATAAACATACCGAATTTGAGTCAAGTTGAATAAGCGAGTTGAAGCTCCTTTGATTGTCACTTTAAAGATGAATTACACACTCAATTCCACTCTTCTCTCTTTGCTAGTCTAAACTGAAAAATAAAGAGGAGATACAACTTCTTCGAACTATCTAACAATACTCCTAAAACCCTAAAAATGAAAAGAAATTAATCCTTGTCTTCGCCCCCTTTTTCAATATAAAACCCTACCTTTTATAGGCAAAAATCCAGAGGGGAAAGGAGTGAGGAGATAAGGGGAGCAAACGCTCCCCTTATCTCCATCAACAAGCTGCGGATCTGTGACTTTTGCCTCGGATCCGCGGCTATGGCTGGCTGATTAGTTTACATATCTGCATTATTATATCGCATTTCCCTGCTGATTTATAAATAAAATGTCGGTCTAAATCGTATTTTGGTCTCTCTTGCAGATAAATCAAGAGTTTAAGGGCAAAGAAGTAATAAGAGCTTAATTACCCCATTTTGGGTAATTAAATCCGCAATTCTTGGAGGCCAAGCAAGGGAACTTCTAGAAGATGCATTGAATTTAGACCTTTGCGCACGTCAGACGAATATTCGGGCGAAAATACCAGAATTGGGATATATGATTAGACGGGAAAGGTGTATGTAAATGTGGAGGAAGAAAGTATTGTTAGCACACAATGTATATTCAAATGAAAGAGAGTTAAGGTTTAGAAACAACCTCTCGTGCTTAGATTACTCCACAAATGTATGAAAGATGATTAATATACCCTTTCCTATCTCCGTTATAGCATAGAGCTATACCGAGTCGATTCTCAGGGAGAGCTAGCGATGGAAGCGTTACGGTCCGTAGTGAAGAAAGTAAACGAAGTTTCTTCTTTGTTCTTAAAAGAATAAAACAATCATGGAAAAGAATATGAAAGAAGTGGTGGCTTCGTGCATGATGGAAAAGGAAAAGAAATCAAGAATGAAGATGAAGAAAACCATGACTAGCTAACTAACTTGCTAACTTACTAATCTCCTTGATAGTGATGCTTGCCTCATGTTGATTCATCGGCATAGATTTGTCTTGCGTGTTGACCTAATTACTTTCTCACTTGGATGACGGGGGGTTTTACCCATCGGAGAAGAGAAGACCATCCAACTTGCAAGATGAACTTAAGCAATCACCCATGAGTTAGAAGTTAAGCAAGATTAGTGTTAGCTAGTACATGTAGAAAAGTTAGCTATAAGCCATTAAAAGAAAATAAAAGCAAGCATGAAGTAAAAATTGCAAGGAAATAAAAGCATGAATTAAAGAAAGCAAGTAATACTAGAATTTGCTCAAGTAGAGTTGATGAGAATGGATCAATCCTTGCTCCACAAGTGTCACCCTTGCTTACACAAGCTCTCTCTCTCTTACAATCTCTCTCTTGCAAAGATCTAGGGAAGAAGAGGAAGGAGAACTAAAACTAAAGAAAAACCTAAGAAAATACATGCAACTAATCTCTAATCTCCTTCTCTTCTCTGTTCTGTCTTGCTCGCAGGTCTATGGTCCAATATTTATAGCCCCAAAGAGAAGCTTCGAGATCCAGGTGGTTGGCGCAAAATCCGGATCTCAACAGACTTGTAACTGCCGCGCGCGCGGCAATCTCCCAGATCTGGCGGCAAAATCTGGGCCATTGAGCCCAGATTTTCTGTTGGTATCAGGTTGTTAGGTGGTTATCCACGTGGCCTTCTGGATTCTTCATTGGGCGCGCGGATCTTAACTGAATCCAAATTCAAATCTTGGCTTTATCTTGATCTTGGATTTAATCCCTTTAATTATTACTAATTAAAGTGATTATTGGCTTTCTCTCCATTAGAGTGTGTACCTGCAAATATATAGAGAAGATGAGTAAAATCATATATTTATTAACTAAATGCATGGGAATTATGTGGTAAAATATGCAACATTGGATACCAATCACACCCCACACTTATTCTTTTGCTCGTCCCGAGCAAAAACAAAGAAAAAGAAAGAAAATCCTAACTACCAATTTTATTACACCACTTTCGCAGGTGACGCGATTGCACTGAGCATGTGCAACAAGCCGTTAAACCTCTAGGTTACCCTAGAGGAGGAGTGTTGTCTCCTGAGGGTTTTCAGCAGATTACACCCACAAAATCCATAAAGAAAGAAGACAAATGTTAGTGTTTTGAAAACGCATTTTGAACAAGAGACATGTTTACGAACTATTTTTGCAAAAATATAAGTGATCCTAGGTCATAAGTCCACCTATAATCATTCTTCCTTAAACTTAGTCTCCATGCAAGATCTTGTTTTCAATTAAGGTAAGAATTCAAAATTGGATTGAATATTTTATCTTTCATAAAAACCTAGATAATATGCACACCGTGCTCGTGAAGATTTCTGGGATTTCAACTCCAACCATCAAGCCATTTATTTATTTATATATATATATATTTTTTCTTTTATTTTTCTTCCCTTAGTCTAGGCTTTCTAGTTTACCCTTATAGCGAGCCTTTAACCGATGACTCCCAAACCAGACGGTCTTAGGGCACCAGATGAGAAAACATCCCTCGGGTTTAAGGTCTCGAGTAAAAAAGGCCACATAACTAAGGGGGATTATTTATTTCCTTTACCACCGTTAGGCGTGAATAATCATGCTTCTTGAGGCACAATTATCCAGCTTAATAAGTGATGTTTTATTTATATACATTTTTCTTTCTTTTTTTTTCTTTATTTATATGGCATTTTGGTCTTTGTTTCCATCCCAAGAAATGTGTAAGTGTGAAGTGCATATTATCTAAGGCAAAAAATTCAAGATAAAAATATCTCACCAATTTTTCTTACTTAGCCTATAATTTCAAACAAGATCTATTATTTCAACTAGGTTTAAGATGTCATAATTAAGGCTTTCTTAATTTCTAAGATACATCTTAATTTTCTTAAAAATAGATCAAAACTTTGTCTCTTTTTTCAAAAAGTTTTTATTTTTTTATTATTATTATTATTTTTTTTAATTTTCTAAAAGAAAAGGTAAAATCTAAAAAGAAAGTGGAAAATCTAGAAAAAAGATAAAATCTAAAATAAAATGGAAGACCTAAAAAAAAATGAAATCCTAAAAAATAAAAATCCTATAAAGAAAATAAAAAGTCCTATGTTAGTACATACCCCCCTAACTATCTCATGCATTGTCCCCAATGTATGCAAGATGAAATGATGCATGAAATAGGTAAAAGGTAAGAAACTACCCCCTCTGTCGCTTTGGACCCGCAGTGGTGCTGGGTCCAGCTGACTGTGATCTCCTCAGCGTGGCCTCAATGCTATCTAACCTAGAGGATTGCTCCTCTACCTTTTTCCGCAGCCTCACTTGACCCCTAAAGATTTTCTTCATGCCCTTCCAGATGGAAGACATGAAAGCTCGTGACTCAACTGGGGGATCTTGCCTCCAAAACTCAGGTTCATCTTCTTCCTCAAGACTCTCCTCAGAGGAGGACTCTACATCCTCGGGCTGGACAGTAGGAGTCCAGACCGCGTGTAAACAACAATTATACGAACTGGTAGGTCTCTCAGGTGCAACAAACACTCGGTCGAATGAATCAAAAATATCGTCTGGTATGAAAGTCCTACACAGACGTGTAATCAGGATGGGGTGAGAGTATTTGGCACCTCGTGTGCGTGAAGAGTTGGCTATAAGTGCATGGAAGATGACCTTATTCAAACAAACCGAGTGTTGACGAGTCATTAAATCATGTATAATTTGCAACACTGGTCTGTTGAAAGAGGAGGTGTGGTCTAGCCCTAAAATGTTTCGTTGGATCCAACGTCCAACGCAGTGAATATTTCTAAATGTCGTACTGGCTTTGAGCCCATGATCCTGCTCAGTACAACGAGCCCCCATAATAGTCATATACTCAATCAACGGGAGAGGCTTGCTATGTTGTGTGATGGTTGGGACAGAGGTGATTTCCTCAAGAAGAGGAAGCGTGACAAGTAAGTCTCCTATGGGCATGTGTACAGTAAACTGGTACATGTGTGGATCAATTGATGCTTGGTCAATGTGTGTGTAACATTGTCACCAAGTCGGGACAATAAAAAGCATCAGTCTCAGAGTTGTCGTATACTAACGTGTACCAATTCCAAGCCCTAATTCTCTCTAAAAACACATGCCCATAACCATTTGGATCACTCAATATCCGCCCAAAATCTTTCTCAACAAAAATTGGAGGTGCCATACTATGAATTTAAGATCAAAGCGGTAAAAAGAAGAGATTTAGAATTCGAACCACCCTCGGTATTCGTGGGGGAAGAATTTCGATCTCTGCAGTGGGTTCAGGAAGCTCTGAATGAAGATGTAGCACCAGATCACCAACAAGAACTTGAAATCGATCGGAACAGACTCTGGCGGCGCGTAGGAGTCGTCAGAATTGCCGCAGAAGCTCGGCTGGGGCCGCGGTTTTGCGACAGATCGGAGAGAACTGGGAAAGGGAAAATTTCAGTGGCGGCGCTGGAGAAGGATTTTTTTAGATCTGAGATGATTTTTTCGTTTGAGGGAGGAAGTGTGTGGAAGAGGGGCTATTATAGAAGGGAAAGAACTTAGAATCCCACTTCTATCCCTAGGTTAAAAACGAATTTACCCTAGGGAATTGGAAGTTTTGAAAAGAGCTTTGACCCTAGGGACTTGGAATATGAGGAAACCTAGGAATTTAGAAAGATTTTGAATTTGAAAGTGTGGAAACTCCTTTTAGCATAAAAATCCCTCCTTATTTTTATTGTTTTTCTTTTTTTTTTTTATTTTCTAAATCCTATGTTAGTAAACCCTCCCCACACTTATTTCATGCATGCATGAAACAAAATGGAGAGGGAAGGAAAAAAAATTACCTTAAGGTGGTGGTTCCGGTGGTGGTCGGATTGGTCCACGAAACATGGCCCAATCAACTTTCTTTGGGTTTTGAGGAACCCACCAAAAATATCATGAATATGACCCACTAAAAAGATAAATCCTTGAAAGATTTTTATTAAGTACATGACCCCATCTAATTTCCATTTTTCATAATTAATTTCGGAGTCAAATTTGTCAACCACCTTGTCCCAGAATGGATTATGAAATGATAGAATGGTCGACTTGGACTCGGGATGGACAGAAACTAACACTGACTCAGGAAGGTGACTGAAATCAAGTAAAGGTTCAGGAGTCGAAGTGAGTTCATGAATTGGGTCCAAGTCAAGAAAATGAAGCTCAAATCCACAATCATTTCCCCCCAGATGGAATGTGACTATCTAAGATTAGTGATTCAAGTTCAGGAGGGTTGGGAATCAAAACTGACTCTAAAATGTTACTCAAATTAGGTAACAAAACAGGAGCTAATAATGATTCAGGTATTTGAACTAAATCACAAACTTGAGGGTCAAAGTCACATTCCACATTGAGTTCAATATCAAAAAATGAAGAACTTGCCAATTTGTCAATGGGATTTTCAGAAGTGTATAATTGGTCAAGTTCAAGATGATCCTCAAGGATGGGTGATTCAATTTCATTATGAATTGGGACAGGATCCAAAGTTGACTCCGGGAAAAGATTGATGTCAGGTAAAGATACCGGAGTCATTATTGAATCAGGAAAAAGAATTGAATCACTAAGTTGGAGTTCAAGATCACATTCCTCATGTAGTTCAATTCCACAAAAATGAGAACTTGCCAATTTATCAATGGGATTTCAAAAGCAATGAATTGGTCAAGTTCAACATGATCATCAAGGAAGATTGGTGATTCAATTTCACATTGGATGGGTACTGGATTCAATAATGACTCGGGAAATGAAGTGAATTTATGTGAAGATACCGAAGTCATAATTGAATCAGGAAGTAGAATTGAATCATCAAGTGGAAGTTCAGGATCATGTTCATGTTCAAGTTCAATTTCAGTAAAAAGGAAAACTTGCCAAAATGTCAATGGGATCTGAAGTTTGGACAAGTTCAGGTGAGTGTGCTGAAATTGAATCTTGATTTCCAAAACTACATGACTCTTTGGCTCGGACAGAATGGTTAGTGACATTAGAAATAGGATGAGAATGAAGAGTTTGGATCATCAACTCTACGTCACGATTACGAGTATTTTGAGTCTGAGTCAAGAATTCAAGCATCTTTTGACAATTCATTGGTTCATCATTTTGTGGAAAAGATGAAGTGTTGTTTTGGAATTGGTGATGAAATTGTGAGTCAAAAATGTGTGGTGATGGAAGAATGGACTCACACAAGAGATCTTTACTCGTTTCCAAGGCAAATGGTTGTTCATTAGGAAAAGGTGGAAGTGAGTAAGACTCTTGAAAATACTGTGAAATTGGAGGGGCAAAGATTTCTTGACGTTGTTGCTCAGCCCTCTTAAGATTGGCTTCTAAACTCCTTAGTAACTCAGATTTTTCTTCAATTGATGGTTCAGAAAAAGGAGTATAAGAAGCGAAATCGGGGAATGAATGTTGTGTATAAGGTGAATATGGTAGACAAGGAATTTGAGAATTTGACTCGGGGTACGTGAATCCCCAATGACTCGGTGAAGAGTTGAAATTATTATGGAAATTATAATTATTAGATGGGGGGTATGGGTCATATTGATTCGGATAAGGCCAACCCGGTGTATTTGGTTGGTGCATATTATAAAACACCGGGTTGGAATTATCCGAATAGAATGGAGTTGGTGTGAAATATGGATTCATGTTCGGATTGAAAGAATTATTATTGTTGAATTCCATATCACAAACAATCACAAACAAAAAAGAAAAATCAAACAACAAACAAAAAGAAAAGAAAAAAAATCAAAACCAAGCCAAAAGAAGGGTTGACCTAGACCTAGACGACTCCTAACTGATTAGACTGTCCACGGGAGGTTTAGTGTAGACGTAGACCACAAGTTAATCAGCCAGGAAAGGGCAAGGTTGTTGGGAGGTTTTCCGTCAGAGACGTTCCTTAATTAAGTAACCAGCAACCTTCAGGCTTTCGGCCCTCAATCCCTTTCCTAGACACTGATTTGCAAGAGTCTATTTCCAACACTTTTCCCCCTTAGGATAATCTCCTAGATGAGTCCGAGATGTCCCTAGGGCCAACGTCTATTTTTTTATTAAATTAGGCTTGGGTTAGTGAGTGCTGGGATGGTGGTTTTTGGGCTAAGGAAAGGGTAATGACATCCCCACCTTATCTTATTTATGGGTTATGCCCTTAAAAATGAATTGTGCAAGTGTACAAAAAAAAATATAACTAGAATTCACTCAAAGCATGAAAATCTAGCAAGAGATGATTCCTAGTCTACATGCAATGCAAAACGTACCTTGCCTCCAGTACTCTTCAACAGTAAAAGTAAATGAATTGAAAGACACGTGCCTAGAAATGCAAATGTCTAAACAATTTTTTTAACTTTTCAAACAATTTTTTACTGTTGATTAAATTAGCAGGTAATAGGTGAAAAATACAGGAATTCAAGTATAGCAGCAGATGTATTTTGCAGAGAAGCAAGCCCTGCAGAAATTAGGTCAGTAGTGAGCTCAGTATTGCCGCAGATCTGCGGCAAAATTCCAGAATCTGCGGCAAAACTGAGGGATCCTGGTCTCTGCTTTCTAGAGCAGAGGCCCAGGTCCACTTGTATGTCACTGCAATGCAAGATTTCTGTTTCTTCAACCTGTAACCTGCAACAGAGAAGAAGATTCGTTTAGTTCTTCACTTTAAAGAAAATCCGTTGCTCTCCCCGGCAACGGCGCCATTTTGATTAGACGGGAAAGGTGTATGTAAATGTGGAGGAAGAAAGTATTGTTAGCACACAATGTATATTCAAATGAAAGAGAGTTAAGGTTTAGAAACAACCTCTCGTGCTTAGATTACTCCACAAATGTATGAAAGATGATTAATATACCCTTTCCTATCTCCGTTATAGCATAGAGCTATACCGAGTCGATTCTCAGGGAGAGCTAGCGATGGAAGCGTTACGGTCCGTAGTGAAGAAAGTAAACGAAGTTTCTTCTTTGTTCTTAAAAGAATAAAACAATCATGGAAAAGAATATGAAAGAAGTGGTGGCTTCGTGCATGATGGAAAAGGAAAAGAAATCAAGAATGAAGATGAAGAAAACCATGACTAGCTAACTAACTTGCTAACTTACTATTCTCCTTGATAGTGATGCTTGCCTCATGTTGATTCATCGGCATAGATTTGTCTTGCGTGTTGACCTAATTACTTTCTCACTTGGATGACGGGGGGTTTTACCCATCGGAGAAGAGAAGACCATCCAACTTGCAAGATGAACTTAAGCAATCACCCATGAGTTAGAAGTTAAGCAAGATTAGTGTTAGCTAGTACATGTAGAAAAGTTAGCTATAAGCCATTAAAAGAAAATAAAAGCAAGCATGAAGTAAAATTGCAAGGAAATAAAAGCATGAATTAAAGAAAGCAAGTAATACTAGAATTTGCTCAAGTAGAGTTGAAGAGAATGGATCAATCCTTGCTCCACAAGTGTCACCCTTGCTTACACAAGCTCTCTCTCTCTCTTACAATCTCTCTCTTGCAAAGATTTAGGGAAGAAGAGGAAGGAGAACTAAAACTAAAGAAAAACCTAAGAAAATACATGCAACTAATCTCTAATCTCCTTCTCTTCTCTGTTCTGTCTTGCTCGCAGGTCTATGGTCCAATATTTATAGCCCCAGAGAGAAGCTTCGAGATCCAGGTGGTTGGCGCAAAATCCGGATCTCAACAGACTTGTAACTGCCGCGCGCGCGCGCGCGGCAAACTCCCAGATCTGGCGGCAAAATCTGGGCCGTTGAGCCCAGATTTTCTGTTGGGATTAGGTTGTTAGGTGGTTATCCACGTAGCCTTCTGGATTCTTCATTGGGCGCGCGGATCTTAACTGAATCCAAATTCAAATCTTGGCTTTATCTTGATCTTGGATTTAATCCCTTTAATTATTGCTAATTAAAGTGATTATTGGCTTTCTCTCCATTAGAGTGTGTACCTGCAAATATATAGAGAAGATGAGTAAAAATCATATATTTATTAACTAAATGCATGGGAATTATGTGGTAAAATATGCAACATTGGATACCAATCAATATACCAGGAAGGTCCTCGAAGCAACGGGAAGATTCTCGCAAAAACTAGGGAAATAATTCCCTGGTTTTGCCGCGGATCTGCGGCAATGTGTGGGCCCACGCGTCGATCTTCGACGCGTGGCCCTATCTCGTCTTCTAGAACTCCTTATGCCTATAAAAATCCCTGTAGAGGTACAAAATGAGGCAGTTTTTGATTTTAGGCTAGGGTTTCTATGTTTTAGTGTAGAATAGTATAGGTGTTCTTCTTTTCTTTTTTTTTTTTCTAATTCTTTAAACAAATAAGAATTGTTAACATAATACATGAATAAAAACTGTTAATGCTTCTATCACCTCCCGTCCTTGTGGATTCGACCCGTTATGCCAATGCTATAACGGAAGTATCGAGGGAACATTAGCACATACAATCTTTTCTCTGATTTCATAAAATACACATTTTTTAGTGCTAGTTTCGTTCTGATCAGATTTTTGGCGTCGTTGCGGGGGACGGGAATGGTTTGATTTCACGTTTTTGTTAACATATTTCTTCTCTGTTTTGGTGTGCAAGACATTTTTTACAGATTCTTTGCATTGCAGAAGGCTACTCTTGCTTGCATATCCTTGCTCTAGAAAGCAGAAATCTTGCCTCTTACACTTTGCCGCGAAAATCAAAGACAAGCCGCGGAAACGCGGCAAAATTGTGGCATTTGTACTTTGTCTTTTGCAGGGACTTGCAAGTTGCATATATTGTTGTATTCTGCTGCTAATTATCTGTTTTGATTGCCTACATATTACAATAATTAAAGAACTAAAATACGGTATTTGGACGCTTTTAAAACGGTTTAGACATTTGCATTTAGGCACGTGTCAAATTTCATTCCAATATACTGTATTTTGTTCTGTTGTTGTGATTTGGATTGAGGTGTACATATGGCATTGCATATAGCATAGGACAAATACGTGGGTGATTTATCGCTTTGTGTTATATTCTTGTGTATATTGCACACTGCACGAATTGAAATTAAGGGCAAAACCCATAAAAGATAAGGTGGAGATTTCATCACCCTTCTTAGCTCAAAAACCACCTCCCCACTCACACAACCCAAGCCCTAATAAAAATTGATAGACGTTGGCCCCTCAGGACATCTCGGACTCATTAAGAGATTGACCGAGGGTGGAACTTGTTTTGAATTTTACTCTTGTGAAATCGGTGTCTAAGGTTGGGGATTAAGAGGTTACGCCTCGAAGATACCGTGGTTTGGCGTAATTAAGGCCCGTTGCTTACGCACGGATACCTCCCACCGTATTTTGCCCCTACCTGGCCGATTAGCTTGTGGTCGAATTCAAGCAACAACCTCCCACGGGTAATCGACCAGTTAGGAGTCGTCTAGGTCTAGGTCAACCTTAATATAGGCTTGGTTTTGATTTTTTCTTTTCTTTTTGTTTGTTTGCTTGCTTTTTCCTTTTTTGTTTGTGATTGTTTGTGAAATGGAATTCAACAATAACAATTCTTTCAATCCTAACTGAATCCATATTTCACACCGACCTCATTTGTTTCGGATAATTCCAATCCTGTTTTTTATAATATGAACCAACTAAATACATCAGGTTGGACTTATCCGAATCGATACAACCCATACCCCCAATCTTATGGCTATAATTTTCAAAATAATTTCAACTCTTCACAGAGTCAATGGGGATTCCCCTCTCCCGAGTCCAATTTTTCACCGCCTTGTCCACAATTTTCACAATTTTCACAATCTTTATTTCCAATTTTGCTTCATATACTCCTTTTCCTGGACCTCCCATTGAAGAAAAATTCGAGTTAGAAAAGAGTATAGAAGCCAACCTACAAGAGGCCGAGCGACAACATCAGCAAATGATGGCCTCTCCAATTCTACAATATTTTCAAGAGTCTTACTCAGTTCCACCTCCTCATAATGAACAACCATCTGCCCTGGAAATGAGTAAGGAACTCTTGTGTGAGTCCAAGCTTCAATCTCAAAACATGTTAGACTCATAATCTTCACTATCTTTCCAAAACCAAGATTCTTATACTCTCATTCTAGAACATTCACTTGCAGATAAATCTAGTCTAGAAAAGAGTATAGAAATCTTGCAGGAGTCCGCATTACAATTTCAAAAATCTTCTTCTCAGTCTATTGTAGGTTGGAAATACAATTAAGTCAATTGGTCAACATTTATAGGAATGAGAAAACTCTCTCTTATCAACCTTTGACCAATCCAAATATCTTAACTCTATCAATTTGACCCATTACTCTTGTTGTTTTGGAAACCAAGATTCCTACACTCCTTTTCTAGAACAACCACTTGAAGATACATCACATCTAGAAAAGAGTATAGAAGTCTTGCAAGAGTCCGCGTTAAAATTTCAAAAATCTTCTACCGAGTCTATCAATAGGTTGGAAACACATTTGAGTCAATTGGTTAGCATTTATAGGAATGAGGAAACTCTATCTTATCAACCTTTGACCAATTCAGCTATCCCTAACTCTATTGATCTGACTAGGACTCTTGTCATTTTGAAAATCAAGATTCAATTTTAGCACACCCATCTGAACTTGTCCAAACTTCAAATCCCATTGAAATTTTGGCAAGTTATCCTTTTCTTGAAATTGAACTTGGGCATGAATATGATCCTGAACTTCAACTTGGTAATTCAATTTCACTTTCTGATTCAATATTGACTGAGGTGTTTTTACCTGAATTCAGGCCTTTTCCCGAGTCAGTATTGGATCCAGTGCCAGTCCATTGTGAAATTGAATCACCAATCTTTTATGATCATCATATTGAAATTGACCAATTTCATACTTTTGAAAGTCCCATTGATAAATTGGCAAGTTCTCATTTTTATGAGCTCAATGAGGAATGTGACTTCGATTCTCAAATTTGTGATCCAGTTCAAATTCCTGAATCAATATTGACTCCTGTTTTGTTACCCAACTTGAGTAATATTTTAGAGTCAGTTTTGATTCCTACACCTGTCATTCTTGAACTGAAATCACCAACCTTAGGAAGTCACATTCCATCATGGGGAAATGAATGTGGATTTGAGTTTCAACTTCTTGATTTGGACCCACTTCCTGAACCAATCTCGACTCCTGAACCTTTACTTAACTTAAGCCTTTTTCCTGAGTTGGTATTCGTTCCTGTACTTCCAGAGTCCAAATCAATCATTCCATTTGGGATAAGGATCTTGATAAATTTGATCCTGAAATTATTTTGAAAATTTGGAAATTAGATTGGGTAAATTTTTTAATAAAAATCATAAATATATACATCATTTTAGTGGGTTGTATTCTAGAGGTCTCGGTGGGTTCCTCCGAACTCCACGCAAATTGGATTGGGCCACATTTCGTGGACCAATCAGACCACCTTCTTGAGGTGATTTTTCCTTCGCTCTCTATTTGTTTTATGCATACATACATCACGATGCATTGAGGACAATGCATGAGATAAGTGTGGGAGAGGGTTTACTAATGTAGAGTTTTTAGATTTTCTTTCTTTTACACTTCTTTTAGGATACTTTTGGAAATCTTTCCTTTTGCATAATCTTTTAGGATACTTTTAGAAATCTTCCCTTTTTTATAAGATTTTTTTCTTTCTTTAAAAACTTTTTGAAATAAGAGACAAAATTTTGATCTATTTTTAAGAAAATTAAGATGATCTTAGAAATTAAGGAAGCCTTAATTATGACATCTTAAACCTAGTCAAAATAATGGATCTTATTTAAGAATATAGGCTAAGTAAGATAAATTGGAAAGATAATTTTATCTTGAATTTTTTGCCTTAGATAGCATGCACTTCACACTTACACAATTTTTGGGATGGAAACAAAGACCTAAAATGCCATAAAGCAAAAATAAATAAAAAGAAAAAAAATATATTATATACAAAGAAAAAAATCACTTATTAAGCTGGATAATTATGCCTCAAGAAGCATGATTATTCACGCCTAACAGTGGTCAAAAGAAACAAATAATCCCCCTTAGTTTTGTGACCTTGTTTACTCGAGTTCTTAAACCCGAGGGATGTTTTCTAATCTGGTGCCCTAGGACCGTCTGGTTTGGGAGTCATCGGTTAAAAGCTCGATACATGGGTGAACTAGAAAGCCTAATGAAGTTAAGGGAAGAAAAAAAAGAATATATATATATATATATAAATATAGATAAATGGCTTGATGGTTAGAGTTGAAGTCCCAGAAATCTTCACTATCACAAAGTGCATATTATCTAGGTTTTATGAAGGATAAAATATTAAATCCAATTTTGAATTCTTACCTTAATTGAAGACAAGATCTTGCATAGAGACTAAGTTTAAAGGAGAATAATTTTTGGTGGACTTATGATCTTAGATCGCTTATATTTTTTGCAAAAATATTTTGTAAACTTGTCTCTCTTTCAAAATACGTTTTTAAAATACTAACATTTGTCTTCTTTCTTTATGAATTTTGTGGGTGCAATCTGCTGAAAATCCTCAGGAGACAAAACTCCTCCTCTAGGGGAAACCTAGAGGTTTAACGGCTTGTTGCACACGCTCAGTGCAATCGCGTCACTTGTGAAAGTGGTGTAATAACATTTATAGTATAGTTTTTCTTTTCTTGTTTTGCTCGAGACGAGTAAAAGATAAGTGTGGGGGTGTGATTAGTCTACAATTCTGCATTATTATATCGCATTTCCCTGCTGATTTATGAATAAAATATCGGTCTAAACCGTGTTTTGGTCTCTCTTGTAGTTAAATCAAGAGTTTAAGGGCAAAGGAGTAATAAGAGCTTAATTAACCCCATTTTGGGTAATTAAATCCGCAATTCTTCGAGGCCAAGCAAGGAAACTTCTAAAAGATGCATTGAATCTAGACCTTTACGCACGTCAGATGAATATTCGGGTGAAAATACCAGAATTGGGATATACCAGGAAGGTCCTCGAAGCAACAGGAAGATCCTCGCCAAACCTAGGAAAATAATTCCCTAGTTTTGCCGGATCTACAGCAATAGCCGCGGATCCGCGGCAATGGGGTGGGGCCACGCTTCAATCTTTGACGCGTGGCCCCGTCTCGTCTTCTAGAACTCCCTTATGCCTATATTAACCCATGTAGAGGTCCAAAACGAGGTAGTTTTTAATTTTAGACTAGGGTTTCTATGTTTTAGTGTAGGATAGTGTAGGTGTTTTTCTTTTCTTTTCTTTTTCTAATTCTTTAAACAAAGAAGAATTGTTAACATAACACGTGAATAAAAACTGTTAATGCGTCTATCCCCTCCCGTCCCTGTGGATTCGACCCGTTGAGCCAATGCTATAACGAAAGTATCGAGGGAACATTAGCACATACAAGCTTTTCATTGATTTCATAAAATACACATTTTTGAGTGCTAATTCCGCCCCGATCACTGGCGTGGGATTTGACTCCCTTTTGTCTAGCTGGATTTACTGTTTATCTCTGATTCTGATCTAATCTCCGGTGATTCTCAAGCTAACTGATTTAGATTCTGATATAACTAAATTAACCGGTTTCTAACCTCCCTGATTTGCCATAATCTGCCCTGATTTTCTGATTTTGAATTAATTCTGAATTAAATCAGAAGTTGATGGGCTTTTGGTCTTATTTCTCTTCCCTTTCTTTTAGCAATGGACCTGCACTTTATAAAAGAAAAATAAGACTTATTAATAGGATTTATAGATAATAAACATGGTAATGTGACAATATATATATGCAATATATATGACCGATCAGTAGGCGTACTTGGGTAAGGCTCTTAGCTCTAAGGAAGGAGATGACTCAATCGACAGAGAGTAAAACGTTTTGGCTCCAGATCTAATGAACTTTGGCACGATGCCCACCTAATAGTAGAATTGACTATCTCATCAAGTTTGAAACCCTTGCATTCCAACTTGGCATCACACTCAGTTTTTAGTTTTATCTCCTAACTATGCTCACTTGTCAAGTTCTCAATGAGGTTTACCTCAAAAGGTGGATCATCCACATCGTTGGGGTGTTTTTCTAAGTTGAAAACAATGACTTCCTTAGTCATGTCTCTAAAAGTCAATCTCATGGATCTGTTTCTACAATTTATAATTGTATTTACAGTTGCAAGGAACGGGCGTCCTAAAATGATAGGAGATTGAGACCTATGATTAGAGACTGGTTGGGTCTCTAGGACAATAAAGTCTACTGAGTAGATGAATTTTCCTATTCGGATAAGGACATCGGTTATTTCTCTTTTAGGGATTTGACTGACCGGCCAGCTAACTGGATTATAACTTAAGTCGGGCTAAGTTTTCCAACCAAAGTTGTTGGTATACTGAGAAAGGGAGTAAGTTGATTCGCTTTCAAATCAAGAAGTGCTCGATTAATTTACATCTGATCTATTGTACAAGAGATGGTGGGATAACCGGGATCCTTGTACTTGACCGGGATTTGGTTGGACAGTTGCTCACTAATGGTAGCTAGAAAAATCTTCTTAGGCACATTGGTCTTTCTTTTATTGGTGCACATGTTCTTAAGAAATTTGGCATAACTAGGGACTTATTGGATTGCATCAAAAAGAGGTACATTAATTTTTACTTGATTAAAGATCTCAAGTATTTTTTTTCATTTGTGCATTATTATTACTCCTAAGCATATTTAGAAATGGAGCTGTAGGCTTATGCACTTGTTTGGCTGACTTATCTTCAGAAGTGGATGAAGTGAAACTAGGAGTGGATGTTTGAGTTGGGTCCGGTGGCATTGACACTTCATTATTGACTTGTTTCCTGATTGCAACGTATGAACCACATTACATTAGTTCACTGTATTCTCTTGAGCCATATGAGCTTGACCAGAGTTTTTAGGTTTGTCAACGGTTGACCAGGCAAAATCCCTTTAGGCTTTCACTTATGGAACTGGTTAACTGACCCATTTGAGCCTCTAATCTAGATATGGCTTGTCTCATATTCTACAAAAAAGATGTCAAAATCTTCTCAAGATTGATCTTATCGGTAGTGGGACTTTGGAAGGAAGGTTGTGGAACTTGATTGGAAAATGGGGTTGATAATGAGGTGGTTGGTGTTTGCCCAAAGGCCCATCACTCTAGTTTTGATGATGATTAACTAATGTAGTTATAGTACTAATGATCTTGTGCTTATTAAGTTTTAGATATTTATCAGGATCTTAGTCAGTGTTTAGCTTCAATAAAAGATTTGAAGTCAAGTTTTGAAGCTATCACATGTTGATTCAAGAGCTCGCGCTTCAAGATCGCATCAAGTACTAAAATAAGAGTTTAGCTCGTTTTGATCAAGTTTGGATCAAGTCAAGATGAAGATGAAGAATTTCATGAGAAGATTTTCAAGAAGACTTGAGTTCTAATTTGTAAGTTTAAGATTTTTGTTTTAGGATAAAATGTAAAGGATAGATTAGTTGTGGATTGCTTAAGCTCATACACACACACAAATTTATATATTAGCTTTTAGGTTAAATATTTTGTATTATGATTTAGCTTCAAAAGATAATGTTTAGATGATTTTTATCTCAATAGAATAAGTTTTATAGTTTGCAATATGTGTTGGATTCTTTCCACACATATTTCAGCTTCATATATTTGTAGAAACTTATTTTTATACATTTTGGTTTTGATTTTCAAGAATACATATATCAGTTTCATAAATAGATTTTATCAAAACAAGTTTACATGATTTATATGTGTATCATATGCATTTATACTTCATGTGTTTAGAAAAACTTATTTTAATATATCAGTTCATGTGCTTAAGATTTGTTTTTATCAAAACTTTATTTTGGAGCATATTGTCATAAATAAGTATATTTCATTTACTATGTATATTGGATCATTTCCATAACACTATGCTTCAAATGTATTTCAATATCTTATTTTTATATTTATACAAGTTTTGAAAAAATAAATTTTCATTTAGAAGTTTGAGTTTTGGGAAAATACGGTTTTTGTTTAAAGCTTCAAATTGTTATGCCTCAAAAATAGTTCACATGTTATAATATGTGTTTATTTTTTATCACACATATTTGTGCTACATAGTATTTCAATGAACTTATTTTTGTGGATTTTATAGAGATTTTTATGGAATTTAAAATATATTTAAAAATGTTCAAAATTGGGTTGTGGGGCTGCTTGTGGTCGACCAACCGGTCGATCGAAGGCAAGCTCGGACAACCGACTGGTCAACCGATGTGCATACATGCATGAGCCCAAAGTGCGGTCGACCGACAGAGAGTCGAACTCTCTGTGGGTTTGGGTACGGTCGACTGGTAACCCCGATAGTCAAAAAATTGTCCGTTGGCCTGTCGACCGTCCAGCTGACTGACAAGCCAATCTGGCCAGAAAACTGAGTCCAACAGCTAGTTTTTGATGCCTATATAAATGGGTCTTTTGGCCAGTTTTTGAGTAAGTTTTTGGAGAAGTTTTTAAGCCAGTTTTTCCTACGTTCAACAGAGTTTTTCTAACAACTTTTTGGAGCTTCACTTCCATATCAAAAAGAGAGTTTATCAAGAATGTTTCTCTTTACTTTTCAAAAAGCATTTTCTTGATATTTTCACCAGAAAATCTATCTAGTTTTTCTCACACAAGCTTGAGTTATCCATTGCTATATCCATCCTATAGGGATCCTTGTTTATAAGAGTTTGAAGAGAAGTGATCACAAGTGTTCACCCCTTGTATTAGAAAGTTGTAGAGGTTGTGGTCTCGGCAAGCTTGCAGGTTCACGTATGTTGTTCTTGCGCGAACAAGTAAGGGACTTGCGGGTCCAAGTGTTCTTGAGGGAGCTCGTTGTAGGTGTTGCGGCACCGAGTGATCTTGTGAGATCGTTTATAGTGAAAATCGTTCATAGTGGTGAAGGCGGGGACGTAGAGCAAGTGACTCAAACCTTGAAAGAAATCTCTCGTGTTTGCGATTGCTCATCTCTCTCTCAACTCACTTGTGTTTATATTTTACTTGATCTTAATTGTTTACATCTTTATATGCTTGATATCTACTTGTGCTTAATTGATATACATGCTTGGGATTGTTTAATATCTTGCATGCTCTCATACTTTGCGTATTTTTTACATGCTTGATATTGTGTATATGCTCACACTAGTATTTAACCAGGAGAGTTATGGTTGCACCTCAACTCTTAATTTAAAAGAATCTTGAGGAGAAGTTCAAAGCTCTTCACCGGGAATTCGGCTTCACTCTTTAGTTATACGCTGTGTGATTATTATAGTTTGCATAATAGTTTTTTAATTTTGTATTTTTGGCATTTGATTAGCATATCACCTATTCACCCCCCTCTAAGTGATTTACAAGTGGTATCAGAGCTTAGTGCTCTTGATTTAGGTCTAAAAAGCTAGAATTAAAAATCCTTATTTTTTCTAATCACTATATTTGTTTATTCATACATATTAATTTTCTTGCACCTCCCATGTTTGATATTCTTAACTTCTAATATTGGAAAGTTATGATGTCTATGTACCTCAAAACCCTTGGTATTCATGTTTATCTTGCCACAACCAAAGATTCATATTTTATAAATAGCAAATATCTCGAGGCTAATGCAAAAGCCCTTCATGCTTTAAAATCAACCCTAAATGATGATTATTTATCTAGAGTTTCTAACATTGATTCGGCTCTTGTAGTATGGAACACTCTCATCTCTTTTAGGGGAACAAATACAAATTGATGAGGAGAGTGACTCGGATCAAAAAAGTGATGCTTCCAACATATGCTATATGGTCTAAGGGGATTACCCCTTAAGTTAAATTCTAATTCCGAGCTTGATGAAGATGTTGATATATCTTATGACGAGCTTGCATTATTTTGTCATAAACTTCTTTAAAATATGATTTATTGAAGAAAGAAAATAAAATTTTGTTGAATGAAAATGATGTTTTAAAAAATGAGAATGTTTTCTTGTCTTCAAAACTGGATGTTATTTTTGAAGGAAACAATTCATTAAAAAATAAATTTGTAATTGTTTCAAAAGAAAATAAATTTTTGGAAAGCCAATTTGTTTTAATTTCAAAGAAAAAGAGATTGTTTTGAAGGAAAATAATTCTTTGAAAAAGAAAGTTATTTGAAGGAAAAAGAAAATATTTCTATTTCCAAGGTGAAAAAGAATTTTGTTTCTCATGCTCATGTTTCATCTTCTAAAATTAAAAATGAATTTTGTGTTTTGAAAAAGAACCTTGATTGTTTGGGCTCCACTTTTGAGCCAATGTGTTATTAATCATTCTAAATTAGAATCCATATTTCGTAAGAAATAAATTTCACATATTCATGCACATACCCAACGGCATACACCACATGTACACCATGATCACACTCATTTGCATGCTAAAGTGTACAAATGTACACATTATGGCCGCAAATGTCATCTTGCAAAATTTTTCTATGATAGATTAAATATTTTATATTTTGCAAATTAAAATGTTTGGGTTCCTATTGCTACTAACCCCTGTGGACCCAAAAAAATATGGGTACCAAAATTTTCACCACTTATTTTTGATACATGTGTGGGATCTCACAAAATGTGAGAGGATTGGTGCCTTGATAGTAGATGCAATCAGAGTTTGTGGACACATCATGGATGTATCGCTATCAAAGAGTTTTGGTGGGAGGACCCCCTCGTTTTGGAGAAATGGATTGGCTACATCGTATTGATACCATTTCATCCTCCACTTTTAAAAATATTTTTAATGCTTATATGCTAGTATAGTAACCTAGACTCAATTATATTTGTTTTATGCTTAATGTTGAGTTAATTGGTTGTTAAGCTATGCATGTATTTTAAAAAAATTTCTTTATTTTTTCAAATGGATTTACATGCCTATTTTTTGGGGAAGATTCATATTTTTGTATGCTTTATTTTAAAGTATATATTGATTTATTTGTTTATATCATAAGTTCATATGCAAATCTTGTTAAAACTTGTATTATACATGTATAATTTTAGAGTTACACTTGCTCTTCATGCTTTATATATTTTGTGTACTCACTTTATGTCTGATTGTACATTATATATCCTAGTTTTAATGATTCTTGCATGATTATATGATATATCTTGTTTATGAGAAAAAGAATGTCATGCTAGTTTTGATTTTTGAGTTTTATTATTTTATTTTCATGAATATGTTATTCACATGAACATTGAGCACTCACCTATATATTTACTCATGATTTTATTTTTATGATCTCATTTATGTGCTTTATAAATCTTGAGTATCAATTTTGTGTAATTAGCATGTTTCATGAGTATATGATTTGTTTTGATATTTGCAGGATCTTTAACTAGTTTTCAAAATTAATTTTAAACTAGTTCTTCATTCTTCACTTGGTAGTATTTTCAATCTATAATTGTTTTCAAAATATTATTTTTAAAACTTCTACCCTAAAAGGGCAGTTGGTTGGGTGACCATGCCTTGTGTGCCTTAATGAATATTTTTTTTAAACTTGTCATGATAGGGTGGATGATATGAGTTATACATGATTCTTAATAATATTTTCATTTTTTGTATACTCATGTTTTCTATATATATATGCGTTAAATTTCAAGTGTAATCTTCATTAACATACATACATATATATGATTGATTGTGCTTGTTTTATATTGGCCGTACATATTTTATAGCATAAATTGATTTCATACTATTTACTTCAAAATATTTGCTTTTTGTTTTCAACAAGCTTATGCATTAGTTTTGTGATTGTTTCGGAAAAAAAGGGAGAAAAATTCTTTGGCTTAAAATGATTTCATGTTTATGTTCATCTATATAAAAATATTTATGTCTATCCACAAGTGGTATCTAAATTGCTTTTATTGATTTCAAGAAGTATCAAAATTTGTTTAAGTAATTTACAAGTAGTATCACAATTTGTTTAGTTGATTTCATGTGGTATCAAAATTTTGATTTGGTAGATTACAAGTGGTATTAAAATTTATTTTAATTGGTTTTCAAAATTTGTTTTGATATTTATTACTTATATGCAAGGGGAGCTTAACATCTCCTTTATATATAGATTCATGATGAGTGTAGTATTTAAAAACGAGTTTGACCTCTTTTCTTTATATGGTACACGTGTGTAGGGGAAGCTTAACATCTCCGTTTATACATTATATACTATGCTTATGCGGGTTAGGGTTTAGTCATCTCTTTTCCATATAATGCGCATGTATGCAGGGAGAGTTAACTTGGTATCTCTCCTCTTCGTGAATTTACATTGCATATACATTTACCTTATTTTTCTTTACCCCTTTGTTGATGTGACAAAAAGAGAGAGAAATTTAGAGTTTATATATGCATGAACAAAAACATAGCAACAAATTTAGAGTTTATTTTTTATGTATATATATGTTCATGTTTGTTTAGTTTAAGTGCTTTATTGAATATCTTCGTGTTTTTATGAGATGCATGAGTCAAGGGGGAGCTTCTATGAAGCTTATCTTTAATCCATGCATATATAACTCCATGAGTTTTGTCATCATCAAAAAGGGGGAGATTGTTGGCCAAAAGGCCCATCACTATAGTTTTGATGATGATTAACTCATGTTGTTATAGTACTAATTATCTTCTGTTTATTATGTTTCATATATTTATCGATCTTAGTCAGTGTCTAGCTTCAATAAAAGATTTGAAGTCAAGTTTTGAAGCTATCACATGTTGATTCAAGAGCTCGTGCTTCAAGATCTCATCAAGTACTCAAAGAGGAGTCTAACTCATTTAGATTAAGTTTGGATCAAGTCAAGATGGAGATGAAGATTTTCAAGAGAAGATTTACAAGAAGACTTGAGTTCTAATTTATAAGTTTAAGATTTTTATTTTAGGATAAAATGTAAAGGATAAATTAGTTGTGCATTGCTCAAGCTCATACACACACGCGCACACACAAAATTTATATATTGGCTTTTATGTTAAATATTTTTTGTTTTCGGTTTAACTTTAAAAGTTTATGTTTACATGATTTTTATCTCAATAGAATAAGTTTTATAGTTTGCAATATGTGTTGGATTCTATCCACACATATTTGAGCTTCATATGCTTATAGAAACTTATTTCTATACATTTTGTTTTTGATTTTCAAGAATACATATATATCGATTTCATGAATTGATTTCATCAAAACAAGTTTACACAGTTTATATGTGTATTAGATTTCATCCATATGCATTTATACTTCATATATTTAGAAAAACTTATTTTGATATATCTAGTTCATGTGTTTAAGTTTTGTTTTTATCAAAACTTATTTTGAAGCTTATTGTCAAAAATAAGTATATTTTATTTACTATATGTATTGGATCATTTCTATAAAAATTATGCTTCAAATGTGTTTCAATATCTTATTTTTGTATCTATACAAGTTTTGAAAAAAATAAATTTTCATTTAGAAGTTTGAGTTTTGGAAAAATACGATTTTTGTTTAAAGCTTCAAATTTCTATGCCTCAAACGTAGTTCACATGTTTATAATATGTGTTGATTTTTTATCGCACATATTTGTGCTATATAGTGTTTCAATGAACTTATTTTTGTAAATTTAATGGAAATTTTTATGGGATTTAAAATGTAGTTAAAAATGTTCAAAATTAGGTTCTTGGGCTGCTTGCCGTTGACCGAAGGCAGGCTCTGTCGATCGACTGGTCGATCGACATGCACACATGCACGAGCCAAAAGTGCGGTCGATGATCGATCGATCGACTGGCTCAAGCCCACTCTCGGGCTTGGATCGGTCGACCGACAAAGAGTTGAACTCTTTGTGGGTTTAGGTGCGGTCGACCTCTCGGTCGACCGAAAACCCCAACGGTCAGAAAATTGACTGGTTGACGGTCGACTGGCCAGTCGATTGACATGCCAATCTGGCCGGTCGATCAATAGGCCAATCTGGCTAGAAAACTAAGCCCAACAACTAATTTTCTGATGCCTATATAAATGGGTCTTTTGGCCAGTTTTTGAGTAGGTTTTTGGAGAAGTTTTTGAGCCAGTTTTTCCTACCTTCAACAGAGCTTTTCTAACAAGTTTTTGGAGCTTCACTTTCATATCAAATAGAGAGTTTATTAAGAGTATTTCTCTTGACTTTTCAAAAGGCATTTTCTTGAGTTTTCCAACACAAAATCCATCTAGTTTCTCTCACACAAGCTTGAGCTATCTATTACTATATCCATCCTATAGGGATCCTTGTTTGTGAGACTTTGTTTGTGATCAAGAGAAGTGATCACACGTGTTCCACCCCTTGTATTAGAGAGCTGTAGAGGTTGTGGCCTCGGCGAGCTTGTGGGTTTGCATGTGTTGTTCTTGCAGGAATAAGTGAGGGACTTATAGGTCTAAGAGTTCTTGAGGGAGCTCATTGTTGGTGTTGCGGCACTGAGTGATCTTGCGAGATCGTTTATAGTGAAAATCCTTCATAGTGATGAAGGCAATGATGTAGATCAAGTGGTTCGAACCTCGAACAATTCTCCCATGTTTGCTATTGCTCATCTCTCTCTCAACTCGCTTGTATTTATATCTTGCTTGCTCTTAATTGTTCACATATTTATATGCTTGATATTTACTTGTGCTTAATTGATATACATGTTTGAGATTGTTTAATATCTTGCATGCTCTTATAGCTTACCTATTCTTTACATGCTTGATATTGTGTATGTGCTCATACTAGTATTTAACCAAGAGAGCTATAGTTGAACCTCAACTCTAAATTTAGAGGAATCTTGAGGAGAAATTCAGAACCCTTCACCGGGAATTCGACTTCACTCTTTGGTTATACGTTGTGTGATTATTATAGTTTACATAATAGTTTTTTTTATTCTGCATTGTTTGACATTTGATTATCATATCACCAATTCACCCCTCTCTAGGTGATCTAAAGTTGAAAATTTTTAGAAAAATTTGGCCTAGGAAAATCATTGGTGTTTTGGGCCCATGAAAATTTTGGTGATTTCTCCAACCGGATTGTACGTCTGTGAATATGCATTATTGGTGGACCTTGACAATATTACATTCATATGTTCGGGCAACATTTGATAAGTCATGAATATGGGACACTCATTGAACACATGATTTATAGCTTGACAGTAAGTGCAACTCGCAGATAGTGTTAGGCTGACTTGGTTACAGGAACATGACCCTTAGTTTCATGGCCTCTAGCCTTCATATAATGTTAGCTAATTTAGCCTCAGTTGCTATGGAGTCCTCTACCAAGTGGAGACCACTTTTAGAAAAGATAGAGTTAAAATTTCTATTACTCTTCGTTGAAAGGTTCCTATTGTAAGGTTTTTTCGGCTAAATCTTCATAAATTTCTCACCCTTCATATTCATCTTTTTTCAAGAATCTCCCTCCATAAATGGTTTCTAGTAGAATCTTAATTTGATAATCTAGACCATCATAGAGAATTTGGCATTGTCGCCACTTCTCTACGCCATGATGGGGGTATTGGACAAGAAGGTTCATGAAACGTTCGAAATATTTCCAAAATAGTTTGTTAGGTTCTTACTTGCACTGTGTTATATTTTTCTTCATAAGAGAGGTCTTATGGATAGGATAGAACTTCTTTAAGAAGGCTTTGATGAAATCATCCCATGATGTGATAGATTTTTCTGCTAAACTGTATAGCCATTTCTTGGCTTAGTCCTTGATGGAGAAGGGTACAAAATGTAACCTTACTACATCATCTCCTAACTGTGGTATCCTCATCATGAGGGATACCTTTTCAAATTCTCTTATGAAGAAGTAATTATCTTCAGACTTTAGACCATGTTAGTGAGGGAGAGTGTTGATGAATTGTCGCTTTATCTCAAAGCTTTTGCTTTCAGCTTTACGAAGCTAAATGCAATACGAAATTGATGTCCTAATAGGATAAAAATTATCCTCTAGCAATATCAGTTGTGTCATGATTTGGTTAGGTTGAGGTGGTGACTTAGTCCTAATTAATCTAGATATAAATTGGGTCTCTCGATCACACTTGCATACACAATCAATTCAAACCAATTCACCAATCAAAAGGGAAAAAATCAGTCAACCCTATTTTAGGGTAAGCTTAGACCTAGATAACTCCTAACTTTAGATTATTTGTGGGAGGTAAATTGCAGATTTTAGCCACAAGTTAATCGGCCAGATAGGTTGCAAGATTAGTGGGAGATATTCGTCAAGACGAGCCTAATTAAGCCAAACCACTAGACTTTGAGGTTTTGCCTCTCAATCTCCTGCCTTGTCACTGATTTGGTAAGAGTTAAATTCTAATAACTTCCTCCTTTAGTCAATCTCCTAGTGAGTCTGACTTATCTAAGGGACAATGTCTAGTTAATTTTAAATTAGGGTTAGGTTATGAGTGCAAGGAAGATGGTTTGTGGGCCGAGGAAAGGTAATTACGTCCCCACATTATGTTATTTAGGGATTTTACCTTTAAGATGTATTAATGCACGTGTACAACAAATAGAACAGAATTCACGCAAAAGCAGTAAATCAGTTATGGGTGCTTCCTAGTCTAGATGCAAGGCGAACGTACCTGGTCTCCAGCACTCTTCAACAGAAATTAAAGAATTTAAATAGACACGTACTTATGATGCAAGAGTCTAAATAGTTTTTTTTAAGTTAATCAACAAATAAATTACTGTTAAATTATTCGAGGCGTGCTGGGTTATCAAACAGAAAAAACTATCAACTGCAATAAACAATTTAATAATTTCAAACAGCCCTGTAGAAGACAGGTTAGTAGTCAACTCAACTTAGCCGGGTTTGTGCGGCTATGTTGAGGGTTAGGGCTCTGCTTTATATGCAGAGTCCCAAAACTACTTATATGTCCTTTTCTGTAAAGAATTTTTCTGTTCTCCTAACCTGCACAGAGAAATAAAGAAACTAGGGTTAATTAACAAAGAAAATTGTATTGATCTCTCCCCAGTAACGGTGCCAAAATTTTGACTGACAGAGAAAATAGAGTAAAAAAGAAAAGGTTAAGGTTAAAAAGTTTCTCTGTTTTCTCGCAATTAATCCGCTGTAGCAAGAGCTAAACGGGTCGAACCGCAGTGAGAGATGTGATGGATGTTTTTCGATACATTTTCTCTATGTAAAACTTGAAAAGAAAGATGATGGTTATAAAAGAGTTGAATCAATAAAAAGAGAGATCATAGCCCACTAATTATCTACCACAACTAAGCACTACTTTATGAAAAATAAATATCATATTGAACCTAGAAAGATTTATCCAAAGTGTCACTTCAAATTCAAGTAAGAAGAGTAAAATAGAAAGCAAATCCTAATTAAAGTACATTAGATAACATTAAACATTACTTTATCAAAGTTTCTAAGTATAGCATAAGAAGAGTTATTTTAGACTTAAAATTAAGCTATCAAAGTATCAAGAATAAACCAAGAATAATGATTAAATGGTATAACCCTAAAACTAGTTTAACTTAATTCATTACTAATCTTCAAGAATCTTAGCTTAACACTAGGGTTTCAAACAAGCATGGAATTCAATCAATTCCTCTTATAGAAGACTTAGTTGGTGGAGAGATTAGCAAGCTACAAGAAAATTAGTTACTCTTATTTATTATTAAATTAGGCATGGAGATTTAAGGATGCATAAAATAAAGCAACTAAAAATTGAAGAACACAAATAAAAGAACAAAAAGAGATAGGAAAGAAAATAAGAACCTTTATTGAATTGTCACCGATCTAGCATAAAAGCCTTCTTCCATTACAAATCTTCTTCTTTAAAGTAAAAAACTAGAAAATACAATAGAAATTCAGAAAGAAAAAGATCTAAAGAAAAGCCTAAACTTAATTTTCTGAGATGCCCCTCCCCTTTGCCTTTGCATGAGTATTTATAGGAGATTCTAGCAGTAGAGTTTCTGTAGAATACTCCCACCAAACCTTCACACACGCGGCTAGAAGAAAGCCGCATTTTCGCGGCATTTTAGGAGGAAAAGCAGCAATTTTGTGGAGTCAGGGCACGCGTTTTGGCACGTGGCTTTATCTCATCTGTCCATGTTTTCCATTATGTTTGCAAAGGGGGAAAACTTACAATAAAAAGAGTTTGAGGAGCTAAATTACAAGTATTCTTAAAAAAGATTACAAGTAGATCTCCTCAGAGATTCTGGAGAAGTGTGCCGATAGGAGTCTGGTCAGCGCGCGACCACTTTGTCCCTTTGACGATGCGAGCGATGAGATTCCCTTCTCGCCTGGTTGGGGAATCAGAGAATAGAGGGTTGGTAGAACCCTCTTGCTGCTTCTCAAAATCGCCTTCAATAAGGAATTCCTTCTCGCCTGGTTCCGGAGATTCCTTGAGAAGAAGGACGATGTTAGGGTATCAACACCCTGGATAGAGAAAGCAATTCTCTAAAAGGTCTCTGAATTCGAGAGCGCACGGTGCGTCGTGAAGAAGCCTCTGCTTGTGGAGTCCTCTTGTGTGCATGTGCGTGCGTGCCTCTTGCGCCTTGTCTCTCTGGTCTCTGCTCCTTGTACCCCTGATGGGCTATTTATAGGGAGAGCAAGGGTATAACCGTCCCTTGAAAATATGGAAACAGATTGAATCAAATCTGTTTGAAATCCGAAAAGTAGCCTTGCTGCGAGGCTGGGATCAGCTTCTGTGAAGCTAGAATTGGCAGGTCGGTTGATCCTCTCGATCTGTCTTGATCCTTTCCATATCGTTGGAGGATTTCCCCTGATCTTCTTACTCATTTTAGAAGAGTCAAGAGATTGTAGCAATCAACTGCCAAATTTGATCTCTGATTTGATCTGATTGGATTTGATCTGATTGGATTTGATCTGATTAGATCCTGATCTCATCCGGAGATTTGATTGGTCAAAGGTTGACCATGGCAGACCAATAGCGGAGCTGTCCGCATTGAGCTCGTAGCGGAGCTAGAGGCAGCTTCTGGCGAAGTCCGAAAGAAACCCTTTGGCGGAGCTGGAAGTCCTCTGTGGCGAAGTTGCGAGTTAGCTTCCTGGCGAGGCTATGGATGGCTTCAAGGCGAAGTTGGATGATTTTAGTCTCTCAAGCGAGGCTATCCTTTGGGCTCATGTGATGCTAAGTGCTAGCATCTTAGACCTGCTGAGGTCTGTTTAGAAACAATCCGGGTTCACTGTCTGCTTGCTGGATCAGTGGAGTCCAAGTTGCTTCCTTGTCCCTCGGAGATGGGCGAGAACTGGTCTTCAGCTCGTCTGTCACTTGTCTTTTGTAAATGTCAACAAGTTTAGACATTGTTCGGACCAATAAGAATCTTGTCTTTTTTAAGTGTCAACAAGACCCCCTTCAAAGTTTTCGAAAGTCTGCAATAACTCAGACTTCGAAACACTTTGAACTGCTTTGATCGGTGGTGTGTGGAGTATGAACGTCGCCATGATGGTTGAGTTCAGCTTCGCTTTAAATCCTACTTTAGGATGTAGATTCGCCGAAGAATCAAGTAGACTCGCGTCTGGGTAGTTTCGCGGCTAGATAAGTTCACTCTGGAACATCTGTCGCTTTCCCGAGGCC
This sequence comes from Agave tequilana, assembly GCA_038442645.1. Lineage (NCBI taxonomy): Eukaryota > Viridiplantae > Streptophyta > Magnoliopsida > Asparagales > Asparagaceae > Agave > Agave tequilana. The sequence goes on from JAVJIF010007860.1 coordinate 169,467, forward strand.
AACTGTCGTGGGCCAGTTACGAGGAGGATTACTCCTTTCTTCGCGCTGATCGAGGGAGATATTCTCCGATTTGCACGTTTCCAAGGGAGGATATTCCCTTTCTTCAAGGCGCAATAAGTGCCTTTATGAGGGAGACATTTCTCCCTTTGCACGGTTCTAAGGGAAGCCGTCCCTGTTCTCAAGGCGCAGTAAATGCCTTAAATGCGCTCGTGCTTCCACGCTTGAGGCGGCAGTGCTCAGGCCATGGGGCCTATAAATAGAACACTTGAGGTCCTCTGAAGAGAAGCGATCTGCTCTTCTCCTCTTCTCTTGGTTGAGAGAGATACTCAGATCTCTGAATTAGTGGGAATGCCCACTCTGGTTATTATCCAGCCAAGGACTGGTAAGTCTTGATCATTCAACGACTTCACCGATTTTAGGGAATTCATCTCCCTTAATCCAGCTTTAACAGCAGCTTCAGGGATTAGTTTCCCTTGTTCTCCATTTAACTGATCTACGGAGAAGGATTTCGACATAGCTTCCCAATGAAGCTATCATCTTGACTTGATCACAGAAAGATCATTGCATGTTAAGTCCGCTGCACAGGCAGAACTTGGGACCTGGTATCTTCAAGGTTGAGCCAGTCTTGCCATATAGGTGAGGCTAAGACTGTGTCCCATAGGATCAGTCTGGCTTAGCCATATAGGCGAGGCTAGGACTTAGCGTTTGCTGAGCTAGCCCATCACTGCTGTGCGAGCGAGGCTTATCCTCTGCTTTAATTGAAATCGGATTGCTTTGCCCCAAAGAATTCGGCTTCAGCGCTTTTGCAGTGTCTTCTGTGTTTAACTGCTAACTTGCTCCAATTTTGCATTGCAGTGAGCTATGTTCGCCGATCTTGTGTCTTGATGAAAGAGACCGAAAAGTTGCCCTATGCTTCCACGGTTGAAGCTTTACTTTTAAGCAGGAGGAACAACTTGGGGCAGCTGATGTGTGTCCCAGAGGCTATTGGCAGTCTCTTATCCGAGATGATTCGTTCTGAGGTGAGGCTGGTAGTCGCCTATCCGAGATGATCCACTTCGGGGAGGCGGATGTCACACCTGTTAGATCACTGACATCACTGCCAATTCCTATTATAAGTGATCATCGTGTTGGCGGTGATAAGTTCATTGCCAACTTTCAACTTTGGTGATCCAGCTTCATGGTGGCAAAATGTACCATTTTTGTGGAGAATTATGGCCGTGTCCTCGTGGCACAACTGGTTACGGCCTTGTGCAGGAGGAAGGCCTTTCGTGTCCAATTGGTCTGGTCTGAAAGCAGATAAAACCACTTGTATGCCTTTTGCGCAAATGATCTTGCTGAGCAACTGAATCTGTTGTATGAAACACAACCTTGATGTAATATCAATGTACCTTTGCTCTTAAATCAATGAAAGTTTATCTTCTGCTCATCTGATTTTTGCCTGCCTTCATTGAGAATTTGGCCATAGCGGGGCTAAACTTTGTGCAGAGTTAAGGACAGGGTCCTTTTTGAATGAGCTTCGCACGATGCTGGCATATCGGCGAACTATGCCCATAGTGGGCTAAGGCCACCTCTTTGGCGAAGTTCTTGATGAACTTGTGCGAAGTCCGCACCTTGATTTATTGGCGAAGTTAAGCCTTAGCGGCTGAATCAGCGCTTCTCGGGAAGGCGCTTTAGGCGGCGTTTCAAATTAATTTGAAACGATAGCCTGTACTGTTTTCGAGGCGTTGTTTCAGGCGCTGATTGGCCTATAAAAGCCCAATCGGGCTGAGAGAGAGTCATCACTTCTCTTTGAATTTTCCAGAGCATTTGACTCTTCTTCTTCTTCCTTCTTCTTCAAGAATTCAAGAACTTCCATAGTTCTTCAATGGCGCCCAAGAGACGAGCGGGAAAAGAAGTGGCAACTTCTGCAGCGGAGGGTCCTTCTCCTCTTCCGGTCATTGAACGACCAATCGCCGGTAGGGAACTTTCCCTTTTGATTAGAGACTGTCGTCTCTCCTTTAAGGCCGATTCCTGGCTGTCCTTGGATAAATCCAACATGAGAACAATCATGGTCTCGTGATTTTAGGGAGTCCAATTCCCTGATTTTACCTTGATTTCTTGATCGGGAATCCAAGAACTGAAGAATTCTTCTTCAAGCTTCCAAGCGAAGTTAACTTTTAGGCGGTTCACATCCTGTTGAATGATAGGATGCGAAGTTGTCCTTCGAAATTTGACAGAAAAGGACCGTAATGCCCTTCTGACGAAGTTATCCTTCGAGGTTTTGCCACATCCTGTTGTTCGAAGCTGAGCTTCCAAAGCGAAGCTAACACTTGGATGTTTTCCTGCATCCTGTCCTCGTGTGGGATGCGGAGTTATACTGTAGCTGCGAAACTAAGCTTCGGGACGAAGCTATCGTTTAGGCCAATCCTTGCTCAGAGGGCGAGGCTATGCCTTGTCAAATTTTTGTTTCTGATTTTAGCCCTCTTTCGACTGATGAACTAATCATAGTTTCTCTTTGCTCCTGCAGTACACTATACTCCTGGTCCTTCAAACAACCTGTTCGGGATGACCATGGGATCGGATGGCAATATCAGCTTGCAATTTCAAGGGCAGGCTTCTTTGTTCAGTGAGCGGAGTTCTCTCGTCAGAGATACGCTTATTCATGGTGGTGATCAATATACCACGAGGAGTATCCTGACCACAGCTCCCCTTGAAGACATTGACCGTCGAATTTATAGGAAGCCCGATTTCATGTTCGGGGATGCCGCACCAGACCCTGACCACCAACTACATGCAGGGGAAGGGCCGTGGATTTTCCAGTTGGATGGCGAGAGGTTCTACCTTCCGTCCAACAAGCGCCATTTTTCTTTGTCTTCCTTCCAGTGTGTGACGCAGGCTCAGAAGATGGCATGGGATGTGAGCCGAAATACCGACTCTGTTCACATAGGAAAATTGATGCTTCAATCTCCTGGTTATGCAAGAGCGGGGCCTCCTCATTGCATAATGGGCCTGCATCCTGGGAATGTGTCACGAGAGATCCAAGTGGGAGAGAATCCTGCAGTGGCGCTGACCTTTAGCAACCAATTCTGCAAGGTTAATGGGAGCTACCCAGCTACTGACTTCAGGACTCCGGGCTGGATTCACCCTCCGAAGGTATGGTGGGTGGATTTGACTACCTACATCCTTGCTCATTTCGAGGAGGATTTGGAGAGGCTGAACCTCTACGAGGCCGTCAGGGCGACCTGCCACGGTATTGAGATGAACGTGGCGTGCTTTTACGCCATTTTTGAATTGTATTGCCTAGCTTTAGGGACTTTCTTCACCCCTGTTGGCGAATTGGGTATGGCCTTGCATGAGATGTGGGAAGTCTCTGCTCTGCCTTTTGGGTCTCTTCCCTATGAAGAATACTTCCCGTGCGAGGCAGAATTGGCTCATCTGGAGAAGCAGGAGCCTGCCTTGTTCGAGACCTACAGGGAGTTAATGTGCCACTTGTATATTTGCTCCAGTATGTATGGGGGCAGTAAGGGAACCTCCTGTAGCTTGAAAAGCTGGGAAGACTATTTGTTCCCAGATATGGAGAATGCTCCTGAGGCAGCACATTGCGGAGTTGCTGATGAAGACATCTTTGACCGGATGCAAAAGCACTCCTAAGGGGATCTAGTTGTGAAGGAAGACGATGGTGCCTATGAGTAGGGTGATGTTCTTCGAAGCTTCCATCATCAGGCTCGCAGGCCGATGTCCCGGAAGGCACTTCTGGCTGGTTTCCTAACAGTCTGGCTGAAGAGGTGCGTGGTGCCGTCTTCTTCGGGTGACATCGTTCATCAGAATGTTTTGCTGCCCGCTGTTCGTTTGGTTCATGGTCGCCCTCTGGGACTTCTTTCGGCCATGGTGTGCTGTATCCAGAGAGGCCTTCATGCATTGACGGAGGCTTTTTGCAGGCTACCAACGACGAAGCGTGGAAAGGAGACCATTTCGCCCCGCGACGGACCTAACCCCAGAATAGGTCTGCCGTATACTTACTTGATGGCGTGGTTCGCCTTGCATTGTCCTTCTCTAATCGAGGCTGGAGAGGATCCTCCGCAAGATGTTCGAATGGCGCTCCTCCGCCGATTCGAAGGATGCTCATGGCAGAAGACTTACGTGGCTGAGGCCCGTAAATTAGTACGTCGCTATGACGTCTATAGTATCTTCCGCTGTTTTCCCCGTATTCGGGGTGCAGGCTATGGGGAAGAGTTCAAAGATGCGGGGGAGGGGCATTCGTCCCTGAGCCAGGGAGTTTTTGAGTGCTGGTCAGTATCCGGCCTTCACATCTATTGTACCGGAGCGGGGATAGCTGCTACTTGGAGCCTTACGTCCCAAGTCGGTTTGCTCGACAGTTTGGATATGAACAACTGTACGTGGGCAACCCGAATCTTAATCTGGCTTTCATGGGGAGCCTTATTGATGGGGCCCGTGCCTGGCGATTCTTTACTGCAGGCGGTACTGGGGCGCGACTGCGTACGCCGTTGAGGGCTCCCAATCTCCTGATGACCCTATGCTTCTGTCAGTGGTATGCCACTTCCAACTCCACACCTCTCTAATTCAAGGTGAATAGTTCTGGTGTGAAGTTAATTTCTCAGCGGCTGAGGCAGAAGGCTTCTGAGAAGAGGGAAGGCAAAAGGGTTCGCACCCCAGGTATAGAGGAGTTTGTTGCTGTGGAAGACAGTGAGGCCTCAGATGCCGAGAGTCCTCGCTTCGAGGTGGGAGCGGGGGCTGAGACTCCTGCAACTGGCTCTGGTGTGATGGGGACGGCTCCCCGTCATTGTGTAGAAGAAGTGGAGGAAGAGGATTCTGAAGTCCACTTCAAAAGAAAGCGGGCAGGTAGCTCTCGTAAGAAATCGTTGGCGAAGAAGCCCCGCCGCCAAGCTCCTACGATTGTCGTAGAGGGCATCCCTCTACAACGATTCCTCCTGTTGCCCCATTAGCAGCTGAACCGTCGGTTGCTGAGCCGACTAGCGGTGAATTCGCTCCGGGTCTGGGTAAGATTAACCCTGTCCATATAATATGGAGCCTTTTGTGTGTTCCCATTGACTTATTATCAATTCTTCTTGATTGTAGGAGCTGAGGCAGCTGGAGAGCAAGGGGAACATTATGATCCCCTATTTACTTATGAAACTGAAGCTGGTTCTTTTGCCCGTCCGGAAGAGTCCGGAGGTGATGTGGCCGACATCGGTCCCTCGGGCGCTGGGACTTCTAAAGGAAGTCCGTGGCATCGAGCTCTATTGGGTGGTCCACAGGATACTCGGCAAGCAAAAGCGAGCCGGCTATTCGTGCTGATTCTGCCAAAAATTTTCCGATGGAGCCCCTGGAGACTGATGTGGCTGACGAGATGTTTGAGGCGACATCATCCTTTGGTATTGTCCTAACCTCTTGGCTTCTTTTACATGTAGTGTCCCGACTAAACGCAGTCTTGTTACAGGTGTTCGGCCTCAAGATGCATCAGCTTTAAGAGGGCCCGGAGATTTCCCCGAAGGGTCGAGGGGTGACATAAGCGCTTTGACCGCGGCGGATGCTGCTGTGCTGGATGCGCTGTACGGTGACCTGCCTTCTTATCGGCCCAAGACCCGAAAGACTAGAGGTTGAAGGGGGAGCAGTTCCGGAGGTGTCCTCACTCCCAACTATATCAACGAGTGAGGTGCCGACAATTTTGCCAAGTGTGGAGCTGAGGGTGATCACAAGCCCTACTTCCCCAACTCTGGTAGTTGAGCTTGCTGTTCAGGAGATAATTGTCAGCCCTACCTCAACGGTGGCTAGCGCACTGATTTTCATGAAGACTCCGCAGAAATCACTGACAATCTGTCCTGCTGTTGATGTTCCCATTGCTCCTTCCACGATAGTGTCGACCAGGCTGGTGGATTTCTCTGAGGTTACCTCTCTACCAGAAGTGGCTAAGGTTGAGAACGACTATATAGGTGACCTCGTCGATAGCTTTTATAAAGGCTTAGGGCGAACTATCGACCTGGTTTTGAAGGGCTTGACTATGCCGTTCTCAAAGTTAAAGGTGGTCCTCTCCCGTGGCATCGAAAGTATTCGGGATTTCAAGGGGTATCACCAGGCTACTGCTTTGGAACTCCTGGTGGATGAATTTGAGAAGGATGTAGAGGAATGGCGCCGTCTCCGCTGTTCGGACCTGGAGTCTTTAGTTGATGAGTGGTTTGCGCGTCTTGTCGTTCAAAAGCACGAGGCCCGGCTTGCCGCTCAAGAGGCTGCTAAGGCTATCTCTTCTGACTTGAAATCCTTGGAAACAAGGCAGGCAGAGGTCGGAAGTGCAATTAACGCCTCCACCAGTGCTCTTCTTGACGCTGAAGACAAGATTGGAAGGCCGAGGAAATGATCAGGAAAGCAATCTTATTT